>OMLF01026925.1:0-11236 GCA_900302615.1 Holocentrus rufus | reverse complement strand
AGTGTCTGCTGATTCACAACGGTCTGGAACCAGCCAGCTCTCTGGAAGCTCGTCTCCATGGAGACAAGGGTGGGAAGGAGAGTGATGATGTTGCTGGCAGAACAGCAGCCCCGAATCAACCATGTGTGTCAATGTGTGTCTACGTGTATGTGTGTGTTAGGGTGACTGTTTGTGGGTGAGAGAGTGTGCGTGCATGTGGATGTAGGGGAGAGAGAGAGAGAGAGAGGGAAAGGGAGAGAGGGAGATTGTATTCTCTTCTTCAAAAGAAGGGTAAATTGCCTTTGGTTGTCTAGCACCATATGCGAGGTGGCTTTTTCAGTCAGGACTACGTGACAAGTCGAAGCTGATTTGAAAAGAAAAAAAGAGAAAAATTGCATCTGCTGATAAGCAATGCTCTTTGGTGCTAATGCCAAACACTGATTTGTGGTTGCAGATTTTGACAAGCACGGAGTGTAACTAATTGTTTTGGAAAATTTCTGCACTGTAGATTTCACCACATCAAAACAAAATTTACCCACTGGCCTGATCACTAGTCCCCAAGAAGCACACTTTTAGATTTATTTTACAACTGCAGCCTATAGCCACACTGATGTCAGAACAATCAAGATTTGCCATTCAACATTTAACAGCAATGTGAGCATAAGCTGCTTCAACTCAAGCCACTGTTATGAGTCATGATGTGTCTGTACTCGACTTCAGTTTCGAGAGTTTGAATGTGGAATATGTGACACACTCTCATTCAGATTTTTTAATGAACACTTAGAGCTGATAGATTTTGTTTGTATCCGAGACGCTGTGGTAATAAAGGGAGACTGAGCACTCCATCACTGGGACGTCAACATTAAAGATCTTCTCAGGCAAGCAAGGCAACACAATTGTTTGCGTGCTCAACACAGAAAATATAATTTTTCTACAGGACTAAAGTTCTTCAGAGCAAAATGTATGTATGCAAGTTGCCAAATGTCCCTAAATAATGCATATGCCAGAATCTTAGATATAGGCAGATCCCCATGCAAAGACATAAGGATCTGGTCTTGTTGGTTGTGATCCTGGAGCCCAGGGGCATTTTAAAGATGGCGTCTGACTGCCCTGTCCTTTGATAATCAAAGTGTCTCTGGTTTGTATGAAAAATGGGTTAGCATATGGTCACAGTCATTTTTCAATTGAATGCTGAGCCACTAATTATTATAAATGTCACAATACCTTATGTTTGCCATTACACACAAAACTGCAGTAATGGCACTGATGATGATGATAATGATGATGAGTTGTTGACAACAGGCTTCTCTCTCTTGCCATTTAGAAACACAATGTTGGCCCAGTGTGGTGTCAAGATAAAAAGAAGGGCAGCTTTTGTATCTGTGTTTTGTTGGCCTGCTATGACCGGGCTCACTAAAATCCAGGTCCAAGCGTTGGATTGCCATGGTGATGGAGAGGTGATAATGGAGATGTTAGAGGGGGATGGATGTGGAGCGGGAGGGTGAGGGGAGGATGGGACATGGGAGTTAGTCATAAGTGAGGAGGTGTGTGTACTTGTGAGGCAAAGATAAAGAATGAAGCTTCGGGAGGGAGACATGGAGAAGGAAAGAGGGTTAGAGAGGTGTGAGAGTGTCTGCTCATCAACAGCATGGTGGGCACAAGGTCTAGCGATGGTGGTATGAAATGCTGCAAATGTCCTGTTAAGCTCAGCTTTAATGCATGGCACAAACATTACAATAAAATGCTTTCAAATGAGCTTACAGTACAACACAGTGGAGTGTAATTTTATTTTTCATGAAAAACGACAATTTGAAAATAAAAAAAAACATGCACATAAATTCAATAAATAAAAGTCTGGTCACTCTTGAGGGGTCCACACAAAAGGAAAAAAGGATAAGTATTTAAACTCTATTATGTACCTTCCATACGAGCAGTGGATATGGTCATTGCAGGAATACAACAATCAGTAACTAAATCAAGAGTAAAACTTATCAGTATTCATGCACAGAGACAATGTGAACTGACTGTCAGCCCTTAAGAAAGAAAGCAAAGAAAAATGTTGATTTAAAGTTAACCACTAGAGTCAATTCTCATGAGACGTGAACACCACATAGGATTTATCTTCATACTCTGGATATGCATATTAATTGCATTCTGTAACCACTATAGTGCATATGCATTGATAGAGCAAAGCCCAGATCACACAGTTGTTATCCTTTAAACTAAAATCACAATGTACATTTGAGAATTTGAGATATGCACATCGCTCTATACAATATTAGCCTCCCAAAGCAAATACTTCAGTTTTGCTTTTGCGTTTAATTCTCCCTGTTTGGGAACAGAGTGAGTCACTACACACGTACAGAGGCGTGAGCGCAGCAAAGGAACTCCTTTGCCAAAGGGCAGCTGTGGGAAAAAAAACATAACAGAATACATTATGATGATATTAACCAAGACAACAATGAGTGACATTTACAGCTGGAGGGGTAACTGACTTCCAGCATAATCAGATTTCTGAACAAGTCTCAGCACATCACTTCAGCAGGAACGTAGACATGGTGATGCAGCAGCAGGGCCTCAAGGGAGAACAAAATGACATTGTAATGATCATAGTAAGGCATGTCTAACATTTGCAATATTCAAATGAGGACACTTTAAAGGGGTATTTGGTAAAAATGTTATTTTAGGAGCAGTTACTTACAATGGATAAGGACCACTTTATTTTAACCTGTGATCTAAATAACTTTATATGACAATATTTATGACACATATGCAGCCAAGCAGCCCTTTTCTCTTCCCATTACCTCAGTCGTGGGTGCTGTATTTGGCGTTTCTCTCCCTGGAAAGACAAAAGAGCTCTCTCAACCCAGTTCTCCATCTTCCGGGAATGCCGTCCTGACATTAATGGTCCATTTAGGCAGGTAAATGTAATTTGCTGCAGTTTTAAATAAAGTTATGTCAAACTATAATGGTATGTAATGGGACCGTTTGCTGAGTCACGGGAATAAGTTAACATCTATTCCCAAGATAGAATGACAGCGAGAGATGCTATCGCTTTCTGTCATTCCAAACAAACAACCAGGAAACAGCAGTGATTGTCTGCATTGTTTACAACTTTCACAATGGAATATTGATCAGTCGAACCGAAAAAAGGAGAGCACTTCTAATTTATCACAATAATAATGACAGTAACAAGAACACCAATTCCACCATAGCAAACTCTTGCGGGTGTTTTGCCTGTTTTGGGTAATTTCCTTGATCGTAGCTCTTATTTTCTATTATCCATGGGCCATTTCCAGTTGCATTCTTTAATTTTGAAGAAGGTTCATTGATTTATCGTATTCTGAAAGGTCACATGCTGAACGTGTTTGTCCCAACACCAGATTTATGACATGTGCTAATCCCGTCAATTCAAATGTTTATCTTGATCTTTCAAGCCATTTATCAATTCACAAATTATATTTTGACATGTTTTGATTTGACTGAGAATATTTTATGGCGCTTTAAATCATATAGAGTCATTTGAGCAGCAGCAGGTAATGTGACTTTGAATTGCATATTTCATGGTGCACTGGGATGGTTATGGTGACAGTTGGAGGGAGATATCACTGAGAAATCATTTGGTTTGTCTTTATACCCAAGCGGTGGCATTTTTCATCAAAAACTTTTAGCCCCTGTTAAACTAATCATTTATCTTTTAATTGTTCCTTCTGTACGCCGCGTGGCGTGGTGTATTTGGAGCGTGTTATAATTACAGATGCAATCATGAAGTTAGAGCTCTGGTTCAGGATTGCTCTCAAGATAATGCCACTTTTGCTTCACTGGATGATAGAGAAAGGAGAAGGAGAGCAACAGGAAGTAAAAGGGAGACCAGATCAGACCAGGTATTTCTAGTTTGTAGTTTTATGTTTGTGACGCCAAGGAAGGGTCGTCATAAATTAAGACTGAAGATGGAGAGGCAGCGGTTTCAATTCTGCTCAACAAGACAATCTGAAAACTCACCCCTTTGCAATAGCTTACCTAACACACACACACCCAAACATTACATCATAATAAAGATGTGAAAATATAATCACAGAGTCATGTAAATCAACACTTTCTGTAGGAAGTGAACCTGGCTTCCATAACAGAGCCTCACTCACGCAGTTCAGTGTGCCAAGGCTGATGATCAATCATCAGAGAGAGCCGACTGATCGCCCAGGCTCTTGTTTCTATACAGAGCCCTGTGGCTGTACTTAACATTTTAATGATTTGTGTGTGTTTCAAGTCCAATCCTGGAGTACGAGTTGTCTTCAGGTTTCATCACCTGTCAAGGCATGCCAAGATAATGGGATTTTTTTTTAGCCAAAAACTGCTGCTTAATAACTTTTCTGAGAGATCCTTCAAGGTTTTTTCTCTAAGTATCTCTCATTGCACATTGCAGGAAAAAAAAATCTGTTCCTTTGTTTTCATTGAAAAGCACCAAACTTCACCTGGCCTCCTGCTTACCCTTTCTGTTTACTGTGATTTTCAGGGTAAATGTTGGTTTCCGTGTCTCATGGTCTCTTACCATTATTACCTTGTGTTGGGAGTGGTGACTTTATTCTGAGAGCAGTAATTTCATTGAATTAGTATAATTAGAGACGGCACTTTCTGGTGCACAATCATGTCTTTAAGTACACTGTTGGCCCGTTCTGTGTTTGGTTCTAGTTCTGTAATTCTCTTCTCCTGGCACCTCTGGCACAGTGAGACTGGGTTGACTGGAGAGATCAGGGAGCAGCTGGACATTGCAGTGTCAGCAACACTGAAGTAAGTGCAGGAATCTTCAACACGTCCACCTTGCAGAGATCAAGGTGTAATGCATGCACGTAGAGTAGATAAATGCTAATGTTTTGGCATATACACATAGACATGCTTTCTCCCTTTGATAGGCACATGCACAAAGAAAACGATATATGGACGTCTCTCTTCACACTGACCACAAGACTGCAAGACGTCTCAACAGGGAAATCAAAATGCACAAATCAATAGACCTCTCTTTGTCATATTTGCTTTGCGTGCTGCATTCATTTTCATACAAAGCAACCAGCTCTGATTATTGATTCAGTGAAGTGCCTGGTCACAGGAACAATAACCTGAACAATATAATACAACAATATTGATTCTTAAGAGGACTGCATGGTGGAGAGCAAAGTGCACCTCTGCCAATTAAAAAGGCGTCATGTTTATTTGCTTTGGGCTGATGAATTTGCATGAGCGTCATGATGATACTTGCATATTGTGGGTTTGTGCATCTCAACTAACTATGAGGGATTGGGTCATTTTGGCACAGTCCCAAAGATGTGGGAAACTGGCATCAATGCATTTCACCAGGGAAAAAACAGTAGGATGAGCTTTAGTATGCCGTGAAAGAGAGATGCTTCACTTTGCATCTCAATGTGGCTGTGCATAGGTTTGAATTAGAATGTATGAATGCAAAGCATGAATATTTCAATCTATTATGTAAGGTTTAGCATGCTGTACACAGTATGTTTGAACCTTGAACATGCCTTCCAGAAAGACTTTCTTAGGTTTTTGCATTCTTTTTTTGCTCTGTCTTTTAAAATAACAGTTTATGTGCACAATGAACAGCTTTCCCAGTGAACAGTGTCTTATGTTTTCATATGTAATGTGTAATCATATTCTGAACCCGTGAACTAAAATGTAAAGGTTTAAGAATTTGCCCTTCTTTCCTTTCCTTTCTCTTCAAATGTCTATAAACCCTAATTTATCAGTGTTGCTGCCTTGTTAAAGAGAATCAAGTAGCTTGTTATGCTTGTTCATGTGTTAAAATAGGTGAATAATACAAATTATTACCCAAATGTTAAAATAAATTGTCGGTAAAAAATAGAGGCAGCGTATAACCCTGGAGCTCTTTATCAGTCAGGGAACACCTGTCCAGAGCTGACCTGATTACCGGGGAAAGTAGGTCTGATTTTAACCCTCATTGTTGTCACACACTCTCAGAGGACACAACTGCTCACTCTTCTCTGTACAAATCTGGTACAGTTATTAAAGGAATATGTGCATTTGTAGCATAACATATCTATATAGTGGACATTTATAGCCTGGAGTTGGTGTGTATGTTTGACAGGCAGATGAGAAGGTTGTAACATCCTGTTGAAACAGTGGGCGTGTGTGTGCGCGTGTGTTGTTAATCTGGGTGTGTCTATGCTTTTCCCAGCTCTCCAGCCGACTTGAATCATCCATCCATGGTCTAATATGTGGCAGCTGAGGTTTCAGGGGATGTCCCACTCGATGGGCTCCAGACGGGACACACCTGGTCCACTGTCATACGCCCAAACCTCAAGCTAACAACCGCACTGTACAACAATAAGTTCACAGACTCAGACAAGTGACCCATTTACTGTCATTCCCTGGGCCTTTAGATCCAACTCTACGTTTGACTCAACATGAGGGACTAATCCCTTTCCAAATGTGCCAGCTGAGGGATTAGTTTACCTTTTTTTTAAATTGTAAACCAATATTGAGTTATATTTTTCATTAATTTCTGAGGCTTTACTTGAATGTTTAGATAATGAACTGTTTGATCATTCCAGGTTAGAGGTGTGTGTGTGTCTGTGTTTGTGTGTGTTGTCTCTCCATTTTGAGATTAATCTCTTTTTAGGTTATTAGGGTTTACACTCCTTTTCAGACAGAATATGCATCGCCCGCCCTGGCCCAGCAGCTTGCTACCACATCAGCACACAAAATGTCACCATCTGTTGCCAAAAAGTCATCCATTTTCATCAGACCCGGGAGAGATTGCCAAACGAACAGTGGCTAAGTTAACAAACCAGCATACTTGTAGAATGCTCTTTGACCAAATGTACTGCTCACAATCCATTTTATTAGTCTTTTTGCTGCAACGATGTTTCATAAATTTGCTTACTAAGGCCCAAAAAGATGAATCTTCATAATTCAGAGCTTGGCTTTTGCAGATCAGCCAGGTTGCCCTTTGGATAGACAAACGTGGAAAAGCAAGCATCAAAAAAGTGGGTTAGTGGAGAAAAATGGAGATGCTGTCATGGGCAAACATAAGGGGGTAATAATGATCTCCCTTGCAATTATGGATTTCAGATAAACACACGAGTGAATTTTGAAATGTCAATTGAGACGAGATGGAAGAGGCATTCTCTGTTATTATGTGCGCTAAGGCCATCATTGACTTGATGCTTCGCTGGGTGTGATTCATTGGACGGAGGGGTTTGCATAGAGGGAGCTGCATTCATCTTATGTGATGATTGATTTCTGGTGAAAGGGGGGGCGCTTGATTTGTATCGTGCCCCTCCCTCCGTGGACCTGAGACGGGAACCCCCCTGTAGGGCTGTCTGTCAGGCTTTATCTGGCCCCGGCATACGGTACATTGATCAGAGACGTTCGATCCCAAGCGTGATGGATGGGAGAAGACACTTCAGTGCAGAGGCTCAGGGTGGCTTCAGTCGGAGTGCGGGTGGCTGACACGCCTGAGTTGCAGTCGTCCTCCGCTCCCAGATTTACATTCGGCAAAGTCTAAGCTCTTTAAATGGAGATTTTCTGTTAACTGTTGTTTCTGGGATTAGTTTAGATCAGCAAAATTGACAGCGTATCCTCATCAAGACTGAACTGGGAACACAAAGGAAATCTGGGAAATCAATATATTTTTAAGATTACTTTTAAGGTATTCCCTTTGATGTAGTTTTAATAGTATAAAAAATAAATAAAAAATTCAAGAGGGAGGGGAACAAAGGCTGCATTTACACTTCAATGTGATTTTTAAGGTCTAATTCAAAAGATCATTTTTCATGAGATCATCCACACCGTGTATTTGCATCACTTTCTCCTGCTCTCCATCTCTTTGCATTGCTTGTACGTGAACTGCGGCTGGATTGTAACCAGATGACATAAAATTTCCATATCAAAGCGAAGCTGGCTGTTTCCACATCTGGTTTGATGATCCAATTTGAGTTTGTATTTATGTTTTACAGCATGTATTACGCAGTCCACATGCTTTACATTACTGTTGACCACTTTCCAAAGCATACCATGAATGCTTAGATTTTTGTAAGTTTTGTTTCTCTGCCTCCGAGGCAATGTTGCTTAAATTTGGCAGTGTTTTCTTTACAAGTACCTCGTAACAGCATTCAGGCCAAAATATTTATTTTGAAAATAGCTCACAATGTGATAAAAGCACTGAAAAACTGTAAAGGGGGATGAAAATCAGTAAGGGAATGCAGTTAATGAGAAAAATCTGAAGCTCTTTTTTAATGTGTCCTGCTGTAATTGGATGATCAAAGTCCCACTGAAATGACAAATGTAACCATCGCCCAAAATCCCATGACATTGTCTGGTCCTTGGCACACTTAGCCACAAAGACAGCAATCAAACAATCAAAGAACAAGTGAAACAAACCACCCTCCTACATCACTTTATATCTCCAGGCCATATCAGGTCCTCAAAATAACATATTTTGGCAAGAGATGGCTGCTTCCCTGTCTTGTGTGTTCTTGTAAAACAAGTTGTCTCTTGTTGTAGAAACAGGACAGATGTCCTTGGCCTGTGAATGATCCTGGCTTCAAGTGGGCTGAGTTTTATCCACTTTTTAAAATGTGCTTTTACCTGTTAATTTATACACTTCATTACACAATTTTCTTCAATGTACCTATGCTTTTTTTTCTCCTTAACTGAGGTATGCGTAGCATGCATATCAGTTTCTCCTCCGTTTTGTTATTGATCTTCTTGTACAGATTATTAGTATTAATATGAGTCACTTAGGGGGTAAATTACTGGTACAGTAAGAAAGATCATGGATCACTTTACTGACTACAAAAAATATTTAGAAAGTGAAGTTCTCACTTGTTGTATATAGTTTTAGTTATAGCTCAAGCGATCACATTAGATAAGAGAGAGAGACCTGGAGAGCCAGCACTATAATAATATATCCTCATTATTCCAGCTGCTAGCATATTCTAGTTAACCAATATTTAGGCTTATCCAAGTAACTGGAAACAGAATAAGACCTTTACTTGTGGTAACCCAAAACTTTGCTGTGAACTGGTAAACACTGTTACACTGTTAACTACAGTGACTGATGACCCAGCTGATAACCTAATAGAGATGATCTAGTTAAAGTGTCTCATTACACTGAAAACCTGCCCCCCCACCTGAGGCAGCAACACACACAGAAAACACTCAGCCGCTCAGTGAATTTGAATACAGAGAAATGCTTACCCATCCAAAAGAGAAAACGTAAATTGAAGTGCCTCAGTGCGAAAAATACAATACAAGATATATGTATGAAACATAAAAGAGTGTTTGTCGTCGTCTCCACCTGAGCAGAGAAGAACAGAGCAGAAACAACAGAGACTAGGTAGACTAAACATAGAAAAGGTTGACTAAACTCATTGAATATCAGTTTCTCTTTGTATTTGTCTGTTCATGTGTCAGTCAGTCACACTGTCTGTCTGTCTCTCCCTCCCTCTCTCTCTTCTTTCATAATGCTTTATTATCTGAGGACGTTATGGCTGATTTGGGGACGTTATGCCAGCATTTTTAGAGGATTACTGCTGGGAGAGAGAAATTCCCCTTTTGATATGGAAATCCAGCATACTCACAGCAAACAGCTTCCCCTCTTCAATTCTCAGTGGGACTTGTGAGTTTATAGGTATATAGGTTAGGTAAATAGTCATACCTGCCAAAATGTGTGGAAACACTGATATTGTGCCTAGAGACAAATTGAGATGAAAGTCCTAGGACTATTTATTCACCATGCATCCCCTTAAAAATACACAACACAGTTATGCAATCAACTCGCAAATTATTTAAACTTGGTAGGACGACCTTTTGAGTTCAAGAGGCAAATTGAAAATGTATGAACAGCCAAGATACTTGTTGGTTGTGTAATCAAGCTCCTAAATTTACGTGGTTTACATTGTGTTTAACAAGGAAAGCACAACATAAAGCCCCTAATAAAAAAGACAAACTATTATTTCATTACTCTTTGTCAGAACATGTTGACTGATTTCCCAGCGGAAATTAAAAGATGCAAATGGTTTTAGTCTGTGTGACTTTTGTGGTGTTTTCCCGTGTGAGATATGGGGCTTGTAAATCATAATAGATGGCAAGCTGCAGTAGACGTCTCCTGGCACAATCAATAATAACACTTCCTCCACTGCTGGCATTAGTTCAGAGGGACCACACCCTGAACCACACACACACACACATGCATAGACACGCACACAAAATGAGCACACACACACACACAGACACACACACACGATATGTCACACAAAATGGAGCATATAAATGTATGAACCCTTGTGATCCTTTTCTTTTCTCTCTCTCTGATGAGTGTGTACTGTGTGGTGGAGTGAAGGGAAGATGATACAGGGGGAAATGCTAGTCTTGACTGGAGGACATTACTTGTCACAAGCAGTGATGCTAGTAATCTGTTGTGGGCTTACACTGAGGCACAACATTACGGTTAGGGCTTGGGTTACGAAATCTATACTGAACACACTTTCAGTGTACAAACTCTGTGCTGCTGTTAGGGAGTAGTGATACATTTGGCATTACAGTGACATTTTACTTCGGTACAATATTTTGACTTAATTTATTTGTGTTCTTCTGATGGAGCTCATAGTACATGGTACTAATGTAAACAATATTTTATCCAGTCTGCCTTTATTCCTTAAAGGGACATTAAGTAATCTATCAACCTCTATTGGTGACCAGTTACAACATCATCGACTGGCCACATCCCCCACTCTTTTCACCCCATCTTTGTTATTTCGGACTTTGAAATCACAGATCTCTTATCCTGCCCAAATTGGCCATTACATAATATTACAGAAGCGCTGTGTTGACAATTAACTCATGTATATTGTCTTAAAAACTAATCCCATCTGAACAGACCTCAGAGACCTGACATAACATTACCTACAGACTTCTGGCCAAATATGGAATTCTGGATCCATTTTCTCTCCGGGGAAAATCCATACGATTTTCAGATAATCATCCCTGTCAGTCTGTGATTCAAGCTGGCCCTTAAAACTGGGGCAGTTTTATCTGCAGACCAAATTCTGCTGCTGCTTTCTCATGAAAATGATTATTTTGCTGACGAAAAATGAACACTGCCGTGCACATTAAATATACCTGCCTGTTCTGTGACCAGCTTTGCATATAAAATTAACATTTCATGTTAATTTTATATGACCTTGATTAATTTTGGAAAATGCCACCTTTATATATGTAAATAAAA
>OMLF01026924.1:0-10756 GCA_900302615.1 Holocentrus rufus | reverse complement strand
GGGAAGAGGGGGGTCAAAGGCGGTTTCAGAGGAGTTGACTGTAGCTATTCCGCTGAGCCACCTTTTTCTTTACATAAATAAAACAGCAGTGCTTTTAAAGGGGCAGTTGGGGAGGGGGAGAGGAGAGGTTCATCCACGGTCATGGCCTCAGTGAAGAGTTGATGAGATGGAGTGGATCTGCTTTTTACCTGACTACAGAGTGGTTTCTTACACCCTGTTTACACTTAGTTTTAAAATGTGTCTCGGGCGGTCAGATCACAAATGGACAGTGCTAAATACAAGTGTAATCGACCACAAACATGCATGCATGTGATCCGATAACTCAAACCACCTGCTGAGGTGGTCTGGGACGCATTCTGACCACATATCATTTGCAGTGTAAATGCGAATGCATCCTGATGCATCGCCACAAGGATGTAACAGGAAAAATGTCATCAGTGCAGGATGTGGCGGTGAAAAAATAGAGAGGAGCACGGTTGTACACAGTTGGAATAAAAGTGAAACCGTACATTTATATCAGTTCTTGAAACATTTTGTTTTCCTAAGTAGTCCATGTGAAAACATACCTTGCACTAGCCTGGCGAGAGACATGATAACTGTGTGGTGCCCTTTGACCTCCTAGTGTAAGTGATGTAGACTGTAACAAAACAGCACAAGTGGTCAGCGAAGACACTTTGTTTACGCATGGCAGAGACAGGTGTGAACGGCTTTGTCTTGGCTGCCCACATGCATTCGGATCACCAAGACATATTTTAAAGTCTAAACAGGGCACTGGAGTCCATTTTCAGCTGTGGATTCAGCCCAAAAAAAAAAAAAAACTGACCAGTGCAGTGGAATAAACTTGCATGTTAAAGAACTATTTTTTGTTAAGTTTTCTTAGCAGTTTCTGGAGTCACACTGAGGCAAGATGCAGCAAAGGTAACCAGAATGATTCTCAGGAATACCACTGCATCTGGCTTTACAGTGATTGCTTATGCATGAGCAGTTTCTCCATGTTGTTTGATAAAGTGTGCATTAGTGGCTGTAGATGCACTGTGCACACAGCAGGCACAGCTCTTCTCAGGTGCTTAGAGAGCAGGGATAATTATTCATACAGCGTTCAAAGTTTTCTACTGCTCCGTAACATCAGACCAGTTCCATAACTCGTATACTTTAAATATATCTGTAGAACAACAACAAATACTTCACAGCAAACAGCGTTGTTAACCTTCAAACTTCATCTGGCATGCTCATCATCATAATATAGTGTAGTAGTGTACCAGCATTTGTTTGTGGATGAGGGCTATCCCTCCCAAAAGAACATAATTTGTTTTGGTTTTGATGCTGCGTTCTGTTGTCACATAGTCTGAATACAACTTCTTTTTCAGCCTGCTGCAAAAAATAAAATCCACAAGTTCTTCGAGTTCAAGTTCCCTCTAGTGCCAGGCTGACGGAATTTGTTTCATTACGGATGAATAATCCGTCTGTCACTGACAACACAGAACATGCCTGTGTGCAGCAGTGAACATAAAAAGAACAGATAGATGATGTGTGTCAGCGACAGACATGCAGTTTATATTCAATTTCCCGGAATCACATACATTCACGTTACAGGACATGTTGTAAACATGAGAGTGTAAAGGAATGTTGGATGTTTGCTTGTTAATGGTTAAGAGTTCAGGATTTGTGCTGTTAGGCGGAGACATGGTGTGTTTTTTTTTTTGTTCTTACATGAGTGAGCATGGTTAAGACTTATGCAGATAGAAGAAAAGCTTAGTCATTTTGCAGTAACTCTAACAACTATTGATTACAGGAAGATACATGGATTTCAGCATGCTGGAACTGGACTTTTGCAGGAAAGCAATTAAAGCTTATTTATTTATTTATTTATTCATTTATTTATTCATTCATTCATTCATTCATTATTTTCCCACATTCTGGGCATGATGGTTAATTAATGGTGTTATATTGATTTGTGAAGTATATACCAGCATTGCCTATTAACACTGCCAAAGGAAATAGCAACAATAGAAATAGCACCATCAATTTTTATTTGCTTAAATATATGATGATGATGATGATGATGATGATGATGTCTTCTCTGTCTGCGGTCAGTCTGACTGAAATCTTAATAAATAAATAAAACACAGATGAGCCAAAAGAACAGAAGTGCGGTGCTGTGATTCTGATTCAGTGATTTGACAGGCGACATGGCCTCTGCATATGGCATGCCTAAACACTGGAGGCTACAGCGGCACTGCAGCAGTGTATTATGCAGAGTCCCACTCTGTATATTTGTCCTTCGTCAAGATAGGATGATACAGACTGTAATAAAGGCTGTCTTAAAAATAAAATAAAATAAATGCATGAAAAGCCTGGATATTTTGACCAAATGAAGAAAACCAAGCTTTTATTTAAACTAGCCATGTATATGCTGTATAGCCATTACAAAAGTGTCCTTTCATGTAGTTTTTCTGCATCAGTGCTGCAGACAATTCTCTCTTCAACGTTATAAAACAGAACCAAATTTTAAAACCTTGAACAAAACAGTAATGTCTCTCAGCCAATTACTTAAAGGACAAGAGGACGTTCCAAGCTAATCTTCAAGCACTCTCCATTTGTGGTTGTTATTTAACCACAAACCAAGTAGCAAATTCAATAAATGCTTCCAGACTCCAAAACCCAATGAAAGCATCCTCTATCTTGTCTTCTTTGAACCACTCTTGGCAACTTTCAGCAGCTGAATTAAGAGCAAAATCTGGTTTTTCCAATCAATTCCTCCTGGGAACAGAACCAAAGCTAAGCAGAAATTCATCAGAAATGTGGTTAGAAATGTGACTTTATCAATACTACAACTATACGACTCTGATTCTTGTCTGTGTATTTGATTGCAAAGCTCTGGGCTCTCATGTTGACAGCCAGCTGCCATTACGTTGCTCTTTTCGACAAATGGGTTTAATCAAATTCATCACTTGGCCCCAATCGATACAGTGCATATGAGTGCTCTTGCTCTGCTATATATTTCTATCCTGCTGGGATCTTGACCTGCAAATTATATGACCGGTTCATCGCAATTAATTACAGGCAATGGCTCTTCACCGTGGAACCTGGCTATCTACAGGGCCTTGGTCACCGGAAACATTTGTCACAAACAAGGTCATTCCACAGTGAAACCCAAACGGTAAAACAAACTGCCCACTTATCCATGTCTCACCAGCAACCAGGATGGAAATTTAATACGAGCTACCTCCAAAATACTAGTAAATTTAGACTAAAAGCCAATTTGACTGATAACCAGGCCCTGCAGAAAGGTTCCAGTATTTAAAAAAAACTGTCTTTGGCTCGCGAAATAATCAAAGGGAATAGTGAATTTTGGAGAATATTAACTACCGAAAAGAGGTACTACTTATTTTTACAGCCATGTCCATTGCTTTTCACTGCACCTTTCGGTACTAGAACAAAACAGCTGCATGTTTCTTCCGTGAATAATGTTGACAAAAGCAGTATTATACAGAAATGCTCCGCAGGGAGTCTTTCCGGTAATGGGTCTATTACAATACTGTTACCTCTCCCTGAGGGCATGTTTACTCAGTTTGTAATGGGATGTTGCAGAAAGGTCCTTATTGTCGTCGGTGTATGTTATAAATGATGGGACCTGACAACTCTTCGAGGAAAAGTTTAAGATCACAAAGGGGATAACTGTAGATATTCGGTGATTAAGCTGCAGCAATGCAAAGTACATAAAAAGGCGCAACCGGGCAGAATGGAATGAAAATCATGTCAGCCCCGGCTTCACCGCTTGCTGTTATTATTAAATTATAACATAACTTCAAATCTTAGCCACTCACCTCAGGTCTGACTGATTGGATTGTTGCTGCCTGTTGGAGGCCGACTCTTGTCCAATCAGCTGCTGTGAAGGTCGTAGCTGTTCACAGTGTTGAATGTGTGACAAATTCATTAGGCAAAAAAACTTAGGCAAGTTTTTCTTTTTTCTTTCTTCTTTTTTTTCCCCCCTATTGTTATATCACACTCTGCTATCAAGTGTGCCATAGCAATTATCAGGAGTAATGACATGCAAGATGAAAACAGACTTGAAATTGGCAGCGCCCATTACATAGCTGGCTTTAGCTATACAATGAAAAGAAAAAAAGAGCATGAAACGTCCTTCCTTGGACGTGTTTAAAAGCTTAAAAATACATCAGAAAATAAAGTGTGGCGGAGTGAGAATGAAGCGGCGGTGTATGAAAGTGCAAAAAGATCTGCCTGTGCAGTATATACTAAATACATACCTATATGATTATTTTGCAGAAGAAAATTGCAAATTTTCCTCCATGACAGAATGGAGGAAAGATGTGTTTGTCAAAAAAAATAAAAAATAAAAATAAAAAATTCATGGATGAGATAACCGGGTGTTTTTGCACGTGGGGTGATTACCTGCCAATCACATATAGTAGGGCAGGCAGATTGCATTCTAATGTGTCCAGCTCACAGTAATGTTAGCCGCTCCAAACCAATTGGAGCATGTGAAAACTCTGCAGGACGCCTGTCTGACTCTAACAATCCTGTCAGTGGATCTAGATGCGACTAAATAGATTGGTTCCAAAATATGACAGACTCCCACTGAATTGTTTTCGAGCAAATCTTTATGAAATTATTGCTTGTGGACGGGTGAAGGACTTTTTTGACTACGGCATATAGGCCGGGTTATTTTGAGAAGAATAATGGAAGCCGTTGTCTAATTAATGCTGACACTCCCCCGTGTAGACATGTACTATGTAGGTACTTGGGGATGTAGGAGATGATGTGTGTTAGTGCATCACCGTGTGTGTGTGCACGCGCATGTGCACCTTCACAGTGTGTTTGTGCGTGCGTGCACGTGTGTGCCAGTGTTTGCTCCTTTGACGACGCTGACCTTCATATCCCTTGGGCATGCCAGCAGCCATTTATCTTTTATTCATTCTGCCATTTGTGACCACGGCAGCTTCTCTGGCACTGATGCTTGTCAAAACAGACCCTGTCCCATGATGTGCAGCATGCAGCAGCACGACTGGCTGCTCCGTAACAGGTGATGCACTTTCCAGGGTAGGAATTTAACTTTTTTTGCTCCCATTTCTAAAAATACACCACGTGCTTTACTCTTTTAACAGCCAGCTACATTTTTGGTACCGAAGTCCGGTTGCGTGTCAGTGCTGCTGGTAGAGAAGACAAGCTTACCAGCCACTGGTGGTGTTCACACCCTGCTAGATCCAGAAAGCAGCAGACTGGGCCTGCAGCTCTAACATCTGTCATCAACTCAGTTCGTCTGCTGCTCACTGAGACACCTGCAAAAACAAGCGAAAGCTTCTTTCAAAACTTCCTCGCCTGCGTTTACCTCTCTCTAAAAGGCTGTGTATGGGTTTAGTTATTTCAGCATTTATCACAGGGTTATCAGTAAAGTACCGGAGGAGATTCTCCATTTAAACGTCACTGCTACAAGACACAACTGAGGCTGGTTTAACATGCAAGTTTGGGGAGTGACAGATTACATGCAACAATGCTGCATTATTAAATTACAAAATAATACAGTTATAATCTGTTACAGTCACTGAGAAAAATGTTGTCATTAAATTACAGTGACTAATCAAAATGTTGGTGATTCCCAAGCAATATATCCAAATGTCCTTTCGCAGTAAAGAGCAAATATGTAGAATACAATGTTCTCTTCAGCTGTGCAGTCATGCCATGTTTCTACAAATTTCTGGACAATGTGGGTCAGCAGAGTCAATGGAGGAACACATTTCAGCACCACACTGTCAAGGCTAGCCTGTCTAACGCCGAACTGGAGCTGTCTCTACTTAGTCCGGGCTGTCTCCATTCACTTGGCTGTATTTGCTCAAATTCTCAGTGTGGTTTTTAATTGGTTCTCATGTTTGGATTCACAGGGCTCCTCGCCTGCCAGTCAAATGATCGCGTATGCGATGTGTACTGCTCCAACAAACATTCTGCATTATTTGTGATCTACATACTGATGATTTTAAAGCACACTTGGTAATGTGCTTTAAAATCAAAATATAAGGTTATGAGGTTTACACTGCCTGGGTTCATTATGTACTTTTCAGTTTTAAAACATTTGCTAATGTAAGAAGTTACTTTTTTTCTTTTTCCTTTTCTTTTTTTTTAATGAAAATAGTTCCATTACGCATCACATTTAAGGGTAAGGGATTTGTAAATTCTCTCTTATAGACCTCATTTACAGTAATTCCTCTTAGCAGTAATTGTCACTTAGGAGAAGGTGAAGAAAGAAGAAAAACTCACAGAAAACTCCACGACTTCTTACTGTACACGATCAGAGCTTCAGCCAGACAACCATCTGACACCTTTCTCAGTCACAACACTTTTCCATTACAATGCTGCTGAAAAATGTCTACACCTTGAGACATTACAAGGTCACGCAGAATTGAGATGAAAATGAAAATGATTCGGTGGCATCACTGGAAGCCCTTAGTTCTCGACTACAGTGCTGGGGGAAGTCGACACTGAGCGGCTCATTTAAATACTCGCTGATTGCTCAAGTTGTTTCGCCAAAGGAACGCTGGAAGAAATTTGCAAGACTAAAATGAGATCCTAGGCATCCAATAAAGAGATGTCATCAGTTTCTGGGGTCGCTCTGATATTTCTAAACTAGTCATCAGCCCTCAGCGAGCAGCCAGTTCTACAGTGTGGGGATCTCATTACGACACTCACTAACTCATTCTCAGCTGATTGACCCCAACAAAGTTCATTTGTCTTGCCGAAGACGCCACGCAACATTTATTTTTCCATATTTTCCCCTGAGTAGGTGATCCCGCCGTAAAATGTGGCAGGGATGTCACCTTTCTCCCCAGAGAACCGAGGAGCAGATCTCAGTGAAAAACAAAGTTTTTTTCCCGTGGGCTGGGTTGACATCAGCTAATAAAACCATTATTAAGGGAGAAACACTTCCAGATCTAACGAAGAGAAGTTGATGTGACACGTGTCAACCGCTAGTTCCAGTCATTATTTTCCCTTTGCCTCGACTCTACTCTGCCGAACCTTTCATGTAGTTGACTCCTTTGATCTGCAGCCTTTGATGGCGGATTGTAAATACAACACCATCGTGTTTTCTGTTGCTGTCAGGGTTACTGCCTGACACTTGTGTGATGGATTTGTTCGTCAGTTGCTTTGTGTTGACAGGGGATGCGGCTTTTTTAGGTTGCGGCAGTGAAATGCTGCAAGATTGTCATTGTTCGTGCTCCCCTCGGGAAAATAATCCTTACCATTTGTTATTGTGATGCAGACAATCATAGACAAGCTCAGATTCTGGTCTTGCCGTATGCAAGCAGCAGCTCATTGTTTAATAATGTGAGTCTTCATGGGGATCCTAGTTTTTACAGGTACTAATTGGTTGAGATTTGAAACATTTTATCCAATTTAATTCCCACTGACAGGAAATCATAAGTTCAATGCTTTAATCATGTGCTGTTTCCAGCACCAGGGATTTATTTAGGCATTTAGGAGGTATCTGTTTTTAGATATCTTGTTAACATATAAATGATATTTTTCTGTAATCCAAACAAAGCCCCATCATTTTGATAGTTTCGCAGCTGCTGGTAGTGTGTTACCAGTTTATGGTAAATATTCTTTCCCTCCTCCTAAGCGCTCCTCTCCTCCTTTCTTTCACAGATGATAATTGCAGATTGAGTGACTACCGCAGGCTGAAAAACAAGATTCTGGATCTGCATGATAAAAGATACATGGGGTCCAACATCTATGGGGGCCACAAGGACGACATGGCCGCCAGGAAGCAACTGGTGGACATGATGTTCAAACGCTTTGACGCGGACGACAACGGTCATGTAGACGCCAGCGAGCTTTCACAGGTATGAAAACAGAACGCAAGATGATTTTTGTTTCACAATGAAATAACTACCATTTGAAAAATAAGACACATGCTCATACCCAACCATTGAAAGCAAAATACAATCATTTAATCTTGACTTAATCCAATATTTATGTTTGGAGCTATTTCAAGTATGTCACTTACAAACTAGTGTGAAAAAAGTTGCATTTTTCAAATATCGAGCAATGATTGTCTTTTTTCAGAATTTTGAAATGACTCTCTACTTCAAGACATTATGCAACAGCTCTCAAAAAAGACTGAAAGTCAGTGTTTTTATTGAAACATCCACTCAACATTTGGAGAGGGAACCAAACCATCTGTGTGCTCAGACCATATTTCTACCATATTTGTGTGTCCATGTTCTTCTTCTTACTCTTTCCTCTAGTCTTGTAGCTAAAGTCACAATGAAAAAAAAAAGACTTTTTCACCATGGAAACTAATTTTCCATGCCAGCATATTCACATATATAACAATAAATGCCAAAGAACTTACAAAATTCTGAGGTTTTTGTACATTTATATCAAAATCCCATTACTTCTACACCCTGGAACACTGTGTGTCTTCAATTCCTTCCCTAAACTGGCCAACCATTGGTTTAAACTTTTGAAAGATGCCTGTCTGTGTTAAGCCCCGCCCCAACAGGAAGTGCATCAAATTAAGGAAGCTAGATTCTCTCAAGTGTTTTGGAGCTGCCATGTGGAAGGAAGGTGTACCTGTCCGTGACAAATAAATGTCTCCCATTTCCTTAGGACTTAACATGGGTAAGCAAAAAAGAGTTGTTACTCTCCTTGGGTCAGTGAGCTGCTGATCCACTAATATCCAGTCTATCCATGGGTCACGCTCGTTAACTTTGTCTGTGCCCTCTCCTCCAGTGGGGAGCACTCTTCTGATTCATTTGTTTTGATTTCATTATTTTGACTTCAAGGCATCCTAAAATGCCTCTCAAAACTATTGATATTGTTTTGCAGTATTTTCATATTATTTACATATTTTTACATGCAGAGCGATGCCCCGCGCCAGCATGGGAGACATCAATGCTTAGCAAGTGAAATTCATAATCAACAAACCATGTTGTTCTGTATTTCTTGGAATAATGCTGTCAATATGCTCTGAATATGAATTTGAATATGCCCTTTAAACTTATTAAATATTTCTCCAGGCAGATTTCCAAACCTCTTGGTAGTGCTTGGAGCCATCTATTCTATTTCAAGCCAAGCTGTACTAGTCTACGTCTCCCCAGGTGTTTGAATGCCACAAGCTGGTCACTAATAATTAACATCCAGATGGAGAAGCTCTTTTCAGGGGTTCCTCAAGGGCTGCTTTTAGCCCTCTTCCCCTTTTTATCCTTGACACATATGGGAATGTTGGCACATTCCATACATTGCCAACGACACAAGACAAATTCTCACAGGAAAGAAGGAGCACTATTGGAGCATTACAGCAATACTCATGAAATAAAATATCAATGAACTGTGAGTTGCTCTGAGGTAACTAGAGTTTACAGTGGAATCCAAAAAAACAAGATGACAAATGCACTTCTAATCCTCATAATACTCTTCCAAACAAGACAAATCTATAAAACTTTTAAATGTTTTGCTCTGGTGAGTGGAAACATCGCAAATGTATACAGTATATCACAAATGTGTTTGCAGCTTAAAAACACATTAAAAACTGTTTCACAGCCACATACTGTTTGTAGAAGAATTGGAAGCTCCCACAATGAATTTCATAGTGAAATAACTTAATCCATCTAATAAATCACATTATAAACAAAGCCGGTAGTGGGTTGAAAGTGTCTCAACTACATATAGGGCACTTGACTGTAATTATGAATTGTGTCTTTAATGAGTTTTTGTGTTTGCAGATTAATTGTTCTGACTGCCGCATTTCAGAATATAAGTTATGAGTAATTTATTGCTTAGAATATGCAATTTCCGTTTCTCGCCAAAGGATGTGAGCTGTGATTGATAAAGGTCCAGCTGCAATAAAGGCCCAGATTCACTAAGTTTCCATTATGAGGGCAATATGCACATTTTTGCACCTCATTTCAGGCCTATAGCCAGAGCAAAATTTCAAATGAGGAAATGAATTGAGCTCAATCTTGATTTGCATGCCTTGACCCCTTAAATAATAATTATGTGGGCAAAATAATGACACATGCATGACTGTGACAAGCTCTAAGAGGTTTTATTTTTTGACTAGTGCTGTTAGGCATGCTTTCCACTGTGTGCAGTTAATGAATAGCGTGGCAGTCTGATTATATCATCTTGGTCATATAGCACACTCTCTTCCCTGCACAAGCCTTTAGTGAATCCAGACCAAAAACTTTGTGCAGAGGAGTTGAATGGTGGATTTCTGCATCTAATATCGACTCTAAGGCAGCATAGCTTTTCTTTTGAGTTGCTTATTTTTGGCCACTTCTCCATGACTGACTTGACTCTCAAAATCTGTTAAAATCTCCATTCTTCAACCAGTCACAGGAGAGCGGCCCTACATAAATCAGCCTGATTTGCTAACAATTATCTGACCACTCTGAGTATACTCTCATTTGTCCCTAACATTGGTTTAAAGGTATATTCATTAAGATGTCAATGCGGACCATGTAGAGTCAACCACGGTACAATTATGCCGCATATGGACGTAATTTCCTGGTCCGGCGGACTCATGAAATGAGATTCATGCAGACTTGCTTCTAAATTATATCCTTATTAAATGTAATTGTATTGTGGTTGATTCTACATGGTCTGCATTCTAATCTCAGTGAATGGAGCTTTAAGATCCAAATATACTGTAGACTCTTATTAACAGCAATGCTCCTAAATCCTAAACTTTTTACCTCAGCTCATCATAGCTCAATACACTACAAAGATGCTGGATTGG
>OMLF01026923.1:25985-36435 GCA_900302615.1 Holocentrus rufus | reverse complement strand
CCAGACTTTCTCATCTCTTCTGTAAGCTTAAGCCCCGGGGATTCAGAGCACATTGCTATTCTAATGCACTTACAGTCACAGACAAATCAGATGCTGCCCTGTATCCCTGGGGGACAGGAAATGCCTGGACTGTGATCCAGGAGGAGCTGGCTTGTCAGGCAGGAGGGATGAGGATCTGAGGGAACAACGGGCCGGAGCAGATGCTCAAAGAATGTCAGCGGGCTCTGTCTGTACGGTCACACTGCAAACCATTTTGTTGGCATTTTAAGTGTACTACCATAGACCATGTCTGTCAAAACACCTGTCTGAAGTGTATTACCATTCTTGAAGAATTGAGCCGGTTGCTGAACACAACATACAAGACGACAGGTGGTAATCGTTTTCCTGGATTCCTCTGGAACTATGCGGATCTATTTATTTACTTTAGACTGAGACTGTATTGACCCTTACTTGTGATTAATGAGCAGTAAGGCAGTGGTTTTCAAACTTTTTCATCGTCTACACACCCCAAGTTGGCTTTCATGAACCTGTGGACCCCCATTTGAAGTGATTTTGCCCTCGGGACCCCGATGTTAGACCAAATTTTGGATTTGTGTTAAAGAGTGAGTCAGCACTGGCAGAAAACCTCTGCCAGGGGTTGAAATTTCCAGGCATGTTGCACCTCTGGATCAGTGATGTCACAGCAGGTACTTTGCTATTGACACCTAATAAAAAAAATACGTGTTGTGACATCAGTGATTAGGTGTGGCCAGAAAAATTTAAGTTTTGACCCCAAAATAGCAGTGCGGCAGCTGTTTTCTGCCTTATGTGATTAAGTGTGGATTTACTCTTTACATCCAAAGTGGTTAGACCAACCTTTTTTGTGTGTGTGTGTGTGTGTGTATCCTTGCAATTTCTCGTTAAAATAAATTACAGCAAAATTAATCTATTCCTCATTTTGCTGACATTTTGCTGGAACCCTTTCAAGGACCCTTGGAGGTCCCCAAACCCCACTTTGAAATCCACTGCAGTAAGGCATTTGTCTTCCCTTCCATTTTAGGATTATAGCCTGCATAGACAAAAACAGATTTGGACAGTTCAGTGCCAAAGGAGGAGGAGAGGAGCGGTGGAGGGAGAGAGCAATGAGACGCAGAGGACAGGAGAGGAACCTGGAAAAGAATGAGGAGGAAAAACAAGAGGCAATGAGGGGAAAGATGAGAGAAGAGAGGGAAGGGAAAAGGAGAAGAAAAATAGAAAGTGAGTGACAAGAGTGAAGACATGGCTATTCTGGTCGGGCATCTTGCACACAGATGTTGAGGGGAGAGTTGGGTAATCAAGGCCACAATCACAGCTCAGAAAATAAACAACTGGCAGCCAAACTGAACTCTCTCATTGCAATGACTGAGTAAGTGCACAGACACAAATCGATGGACACACACACACACACACACACACACATGCACACGGAGAGTATCTTTTGCAGAAGGCCCCACAAGGTCTTGCACCTATGCTGCACTCACACTGAAGCAGCCATTTCATTCTGTTCATTGTCAAATGTTGTAATGTAGTTGCAGCTGTAAACTAAATATTTTGACACAAATCCTTTATTTTTTAAGTAACCCAGTGCCAGATTAGCCTTTTCCTCCTCATGTTGACCATTTTTCCCCTTTAGTCTTCATCCTCAGTCAGGGTGAGGCAAAGTGCTGCAGATGTCCACTTGGTGTCACTATAGCACAGGATTTAGAGGAGAAGTAAGTGAGCACACTATTTGGATAAGGGATAAAATTTGAGATTAAAATAAATAATGCACAAGTGGTGATTGTTTTAGATACAAATATTTACAAAACATGAAATACTGGGTAGATTTATCCTTTGTTTGATTCTTGCTGAAGATAATAGGATTATTAAAATTACAGCCTGTAAGTGTTAAGAAATCATCTGTTTGACTTTTGTAAGCAAAGTGGATGAAAAAATCTATACATGGCATCATAGTACACCAGATATTATACGTACATTTTCTTTTTGTTTTGGCAAGACCAGTGATCTTTAACAAATTAACTAATATATTTTAAACAAAGGCCTCGACTCACTGATCCAGTGAAGTCAGACTAAGAAAGCATATTTCTCTGTCTTTTCCTCTGTGTGTGGCTCATCATTACAATGTCATCTGTCGTCCTGCTTTGCCAAGGTGGAGGAGTTTTTTTTTTTTTTTTTTAAATGAACCCTGCATTTCTGAAATTATTGAATTATTGACTTTCCTTTGTGCACATGACCTCTTTGAATAGCTTCCCTGAGCACGCACGATTTTGCCAACAAAATGTTTATCAATCTGCCAAAACAAACAAACAAACAAACAAAAAAGACTGGAGTAATAAATTAATTTCCAATTAGGAAAATTAACTTCAGCTTCACAACTTACAAAGGAGAGATCTGTTTGATCTGTTGCCAGCTACTACAGGATTTCTTTGTTGGAAACTTAATGAATTCTGGATGGATGCACCTGCCTACTTGCTTGACCTCACTGACATCACTGAAATTTGAGCGTGCATCTTCATAGCAGGTTATGATGCCAGGGTTTATCGTGCATCAAGTATTTAGGTGACCTATTATGCACTAATCTGTGTTTATGAATTATTTATCAAATATGCTTCCTTGTACGCAGTTATATGCACAGCTTTTCTTGCTCTTGCCGACAATTAAATCAAATCCCAGCTCAACATTGTAAAGTAAAACTGACAGTAAACTACGAGCCTGTCAAACTTGGATCAGCAATCAGCACACAGCCAAAGATGGGAAGAGCACTGACACTAAACATTTGGTTTTACAAAAATGACTCAAATTCGATGAAATTCCTAGTTTGTTAACTCGATAATTATGGTCCGTGATCATTTAAATAATATGGATATGGAAATGATGATGATAAGTACTGTGCTTCAGTGTCAAATAGATTTTTTTTCTCAACAATAATCATCCCTGCCTCAGACTCAGGCCTCGGTGGCCACCCAATCTGATGAACAGCTTCTCAGCCGTGACATTTAGCTCTGCCTTGTGAAGTAGCAGGATACCTGTGTGGCAGATCCCGGCACTGCTGGGCTGCTGCCGAGGCCCAGAGGCTCCGCAGGTGAAAGGAAATGAGGCAGGTGGCAGCTAAAGCGCATCTTCAAAACATCTCTGAAGACCACGCATTTCACAGCGCTGTCTTATCACTTCATCTTCGAGTGAAAGACTGTGTGTGTGTGTGTGTGTGTGTGTGTGCAGGTTGTTTGTCTGTGTCAA
Organism: Holocentrus rufus; assembly: GCA_900302615.1. Lineage (NCBI taxonomy): Eukaryota > Metazoa > Chordata > Actinopteri > Holocentriformes > Holocentridae > Holocentrus > Holocentrus rufus. The sequence continues at coordinate 33,180 of OMLF01026923.1, read as the reverse complement.
AGTGCTTCATAACCGTCATCCCAGACTGGAAATGGATTGCGTGTTTTTCTCCTCAGTGATAGGATCGCCTTATTTAATCCATGGATTTGCGCACTGCTTGACACCCTTGCTGTTAAAAAAAAGAAAAAAAAAAAGAAAATAAAAGGGGGGAGGGGGTTAGAGGACAGCTCACCACACTGACAACCAATGAGATAATACTGTGGAAATACTGTGGAATCTTTTTTTTTTTTTTGGTTGTTTGTTTTTGTGTAGGCTCAAAGTGATTTAAAATTATGCATGTCTGGTGGCAAAGTTAATTAAAAAAATAAACAGGAAGAAAAGAGCTCTTCCATACTAATTCGCTTCCACCATTATGTGATGACCTTCAGTCAAGCTAGAGCAAAGAAACACCCTTAAGCAACCCTTAAGCAATCACATTCAGCTGTCTGGGATATCATTACACATCCAAATGTTAGAAGTTGACTTGCCTGCTTCAATGAAATAAAGCACAAACACCACAGCTACTTTTGATTCTATTATCAACTGGGAGCCAAAATAAACTGGCTAAAATTGGAGCTGCATGACATCCACTACGTCAAAAGTTCTTGTTCATTCACATTCTTTGTTGTTGTGGTCATTATTAGCTGCAGGCACAGAGCTTTACAGTTGAGGAAGACACACAAAATACTCAGAAAATAATCTATTTTAAAAGAGATTTCTGAAACACAACCAAACATTCTTTGATTATCATAAATCAGACTAGAAGAAAAAAAAATGTTCCCCAAATTACTGGCAGTCAGTTTGCATCAACTGCCAGGTCGTTAAGATTTGCAGTGAATTTTAATGTTGTGTTTGGTGGGAGTCAGCAGCATTACGAAACAGGGGAACAGTTTCCCAGACAGCATATAAATTAAGCGAGGAGTAGGCCATAATTCACAATAGTTAATCACTGCTTAAAAGGTGTTTTTCTGCATCACATCTTAGCTTCTCATTCATTACTTTTGGACTACGGAGTCATTTATTAACTTGAACAAGATTTAATGCGATAATCTGTGAGATTCTTCACCGTTTCTCTGAATTAAACCACTTTTGCTGCTTCTGTATAAAAAACATCACTTCCTGTGCAACCGAGGACAGAGGGAACTGTCCTGAACTGGCTAGTCAAATCAGTATTGTGTGATGCTGTATCAGTTGGCAATAGAGAGTAGAATAATTTAGATTTTTTATATGAAGAAGCTGAGGATTATTACTTTGATTCAAAACCTGAACTGAGGATGTGCAAAAAAAAAAAAAAAAAATTCAGGGATGGAAGCTGACAATTTAGTGTGGGACTGGGATTGTTCCCAGTCCTGGAAACCAGCCGAAAAAGTTTCAAGGAACGTTATTTACACCAGTTATATAAGAACATTGATCATTTAAGATGTGATGAGGCCCGTAATCAATATCTACTGCTGAAAGAAAGAACATCATATATTCACTTTTTACTTTTATCTGTCATCTCAACCATGAAAATAAACAAACAAAGTCTAACTATGCCTCATTATGCTGTGTTTTTTTTAAATATGAAACAAAATGTAAATGCTGAAATGTGTAACTTGTACTGATATATAACTTGGGATAACTCATGTCAACTTCAAAGTCAGTCATAATTATGATTCTGTATCTATTTGGTGTTATCCCAAAATCTAAAATTTATGTTATAAATGTATTACGTAAAATAATTCTTCATGTATGCATATTTCCAGCTCTCCAAGAAATCTGAATTCCCAGAATGCATTTTACTCTGTAACTAAACAGGTTCATGGTCAGGCGCTGCCTTCTCCTGGGCAGCAGTGTTGTGTGGGATCTTACAGACCTCCTTTTAACAGAGTGGGAAACAATCAGGTGAATTAGAGGAAGGCTTAGTGAGAAAAGAACTGATATGATTTGATGAAGAACGTCTGTGATCTACAGTATGTGAAGGCTTTTCTTTTGGATGTTTGTTCTTCATCTTCAGGGGATTTAGTGCTGGGAGGTGTGGCAACAGTGGATATTTAAAAACAAACAAAAAAAGCAAAACATCAAAAGCCAGACTTTGTGACCATGTGATTTCCTTCAGCATCATTACAGAGCCAAATTCCTGCCAAAGCCCACTGTAAACAGTCTTGTGGCTTTTTTTAATACTTCGTGCTGGCTTCAAGTGGCTCACTGCCAGCAGTGCCACTTAATTCTGTAATTATCTTCAGTGAGAGACAATTTATTATGTCATCAATTTTCACTCGGGATCCTGGGGCTTAAATAGGCCCATCTATTTGACTCAGCAGCCTAGCGAGCAGTAAGGTGACAAAGTAGCTGTGCTGCTGCTGCCAGATATCACTGATGAGTAAGAAGCCCTGACTTGTCTCACAAACAACTGATTCAGAGGCTGAGGAAAGAGCTGAGGCTGTGGGCCGTCTGAAGACCACAATACTACAGACCAACTGGTCTTTAGTGTACTCATTCATTGTGACTGATGATTGTTGGGCAATGAGCCTCATTCTCTTAAATAGCTGATTTTCTCCTCTCATTGATCTGTTGACACTGCAAACAGTTCAGGCATGATCAGTACTACCAGGTGTGGACTCAAACAGTCCCCTGATATAAACACCTTCCTGTGAACATTTAACTCAGACCTTTTCCTATAATCTTAGTTAAAAGTAAAATGTGTAAAAGTGTATTAAAGTGATTATTTAGTCTATATGATAAATTATCTACTTATTTCACATTTTTTTTATCAGTTCAGTCTAAATGGTCCTCACTTGAATCAACCCTAAATTTTGCGTACTGCACCTTTAAAGTACTAATTTGATGATGAATTAAAATAGCAGCCGTTTTCCAGTGAATTTCTATTAAATTTGTGCATGAAATTTTAATTCCTTTTGGGTTTTCTACTTTATAGTTTTACTGTTTGCTGCTATTTTCTATTATAGCTGTAATTATAGATCTATGTTTTTTATCTGTAGAATCTGTGGATTACCGCTCTATTTTTCATATTTCTAGAACCCATTATCCACTTTGCAGTCATGTGATGTTTTCTGGTTAATTCTGCTCCTGTGAGCCGGCACCTCACTAATACTGGTGTGTGTTTCCACTTCTGCTCTAGATGGCCGACCTCACACAGTGGCTTCCTTTCTTCTCATCTCCATACAAACACAGTAACAGAGGCGGGCAGCCGGTGCCATGAAACCTTGGAAGTCTTGTCCACACTTGACAAGGTGAGAGGTATTACCAGCGGGGTCATTTGCAGTTCACCACCGGAGATGAGATTCGTCACCCTCTTGTGCAGAGATCTTTGACCCCTGCCTCTGTGCTCCCTGCCTCCCAGTCTCTGGCTTGTGTGTCGCCTTGCTACTTAACGGGTGATGAAACCGGCGGAAAGAGTATGTTCCCGCCCACGTCCCAGTTTTGGGAAATCCGAAGCTGTGGCTATACGGATAGGATGGCGGTAGTGCGGAGTGTGAATGACACTGTGGAGTCATGCCCTCACTTGAGCTTGTGGTAGGAGAGGAGGAGTAGAAGGGTGTCGGTGGGGTCAGAGGGTGGTGCTTGATGACGGATGAATGTGGAATACCCACTAACACGTCATCATTTCAAGAATATTTTCTCCACCTCTGGCTGGCATCTTAAAGCCACGATTTCCACTTAAAATCCAGGAAGGCAACATTGTGGGAGGTACTGTCAATATTACAAGAGGGATGTATTTATTTCTTCATAAAATTGCCCTGATTATTGATTGATTTATCTGGTGAATCTCCTGTTATCATCCCAATGAACGGCACTGGTGTTGCAAGTGGGATTTTGAACTCTGAATGAGTGGAAATGTCTTCTGGGCTGGCTTTACATGATGCAACTGAAATGCAGCTTCAGTTCCATGCAACTTGGAGTTCCAGACAAACCATCCAATGAAAACTATAAATTCAGTTTGCATCATTATTTGGAATGCTCCATATGGGTTTGTTGACATGGCAACAATAAGTTTCATTTGCAATCTGCAACGAATTGCATGGAAGCTGCATTGTGTGAAGCCAGGCTAAAAGTACATCTTGGAACTTTTCAGAAAACTGGTTTTACTTACTAAATATTATGGTCGGCTAATATCTAATATCTGTAATAGGGAACTGACATCGTTCAGTGACCCTGCAAACAAACCCTGTCACCTTAGAGAAGACAGAATTGAATAGGCGGTTAGAAAACAGAACAGTTCTGCTGCCTGCAACATCATCCTCATTCCTTACCACATCAGATCCTGAGGAGGCAGACTCTCTTGGCTGGCGATCTTGTTAATATTCAGCACATTGTGAACATTTGCTGTGTCAAAGTTACAAAGTACAGCATCATTTCACGGGGAGATGCTGGATGAAAACTGAAGAGTTGCTGGCTCTCAGATGGCTCTGAAAGCTCTGGCACAGGAAGCTGAAATAAGAGTCACATTAGTGCAATTGGTCTGGCTCAGAGGGATGCCACGGACAACGTGAGAGGCTTTGGCATGAAAGGCCTCTGACATCAGTTTGTCCTGGGATTCACCCTACAAAGGAACAAAGATGCCCCGATTAAATGGCTGAGTGTGTCCTCACACAAAACGCTGCCCCCAGTTTTGAGAATCAAAGCCTTGTGTGGTAAAACTGATTTAGATTTAGCCAAAAGGAGCCGTGGTCTAGAGGCACACGCTCACTTTGGGAAAAGCAGCACAGGTGAGGAGAAAGTGTTGTTAGAGCACATGACTCTGTTATAACATCATCCACAAATTTATTTACTTGCTCTGAGTCATTACAGATGTTGAACACAGATGGTGACATTTTCCAAATGACGTGGAGAAGGAAACAACTTCAGCGATGACTTGTTTCGTGTGTGAAGACCATTTATCCACATTTATTTGACAAAACTCAAAATGACAGGCTGATCACAAATGACAGGCTTCATATAGATTTAAAAAAATGATCAAGGATAAAAAATATACAATAAAACCTCAAGGCTTATTTCTTCTGTGGTCCTCTAACGAGATGAGAGATGTAACTGTAGTGATTTGGTCTGCTCATCTCAGCCGTGTTCTCTCCTGTGTTAATACAGTTAATTTCTGATCACAATATACCAATAAAAGCCAATTTCTGATCCAGGGGAAATAACACAACACATTATTTTAAATGGTGCCATTTCAACACATTTTGGACTTAGATTTAAAAGGTTCAATGTGTGTTTAAGCAGGTTTGACATGTTGAGCGATAAAGTGTCCCAGACAACAAAACTCTTGGCAGTAAAACAACAGGAACACTTTCTAATTCATTTCTGTTGAGAATGATATTATATTGTCTGTGATACACATTTGTTGTTATATAGAATGACAGCAAGTGTTTAAATAAATGAAGAAAAGTTGATTTTCTTCTTGGTATTACTAATGATAAAATATAATATTGAAGGTAATATCCTCAATCAACACATTTTAATTTTTCTCTTCCAATTCATTGTAACTGAATTTTCACATTTATATAATTTAATGATGAAAACATTCAACTGATCCTTCAAATCAACAGTCAGGATGATAAGATTTTGCAGTACTTTACCCACTTAAATGCTCATTTCAGTCATTGGATACAGAGTCAGTATTTATTTTTGGATGGATTAATAATCATTTCATTAATTTAAAGTGGCCAACTTGTTGAATAAAGCTTTAATCAAGCAACCCACTATTTCCGCTGAAATGTCAGCTTGAATCTTAAAAGTGTCCTTTCAGAAAGAGAGCCTCTATAAATATTGTAGCAATCTTACCCTCTTGAATAAATTTCTCAATTTTTCATAAATCTAACTTGGAATTATAACTAAGCCAGCAAAGAACTGTTTGTAGAGTTAATATGTACCAATACGGTATGAAAAGGTAATTTTGGAAACTAATTCCAGATTTATGAAAACGCGCTCAGTGAACTCCAATAGACAGTGAAATAAGGTGCAGGTGAACCTGCAGCTCTGCCCTGTGCCTCTGTGGTTTTGCACCTGTTCACTGGGTTTGAATTGCATCATTTGTTGCTGTAGTGTAGAAGAATGTGTCTGCTTGGCTGTGCAGGCTTTGATGTACCTTGTTGGTGAAACGTGTCTACTTCTCCTCTATGATGGTTGGGGGATTTCCGGATGAAAGGGAGCAGAGCGTCCAGGACGGCCTTGGCAGCAAACTGAGTTATGACCATATGAGGCAGCAGAGCTCTTGTTGCAGTACATGCAGCATGAATGTGAGACACAAGCCACTTTGTTAAAAAATATCTTCAGGATGAGAGCAGGTTGAAATTATCTTTTTTTTTTTTTTTAATACGTGCATATCTGTTTAAGCCCAGGTGGCTGACAGGGCCTACTTATCGTAGTTCATTGTGATTCTGCTCATGTTTCAATAGCATCTGAACTCTCATGCGTGTTAAGAGGAATTCACAGTCAAGCGTTGCCCAGCAGCCTGAATGAGGAGATGATTATGTTGGAGATGCAACACCAGTGACCCACACCTCTTCTCTCCTGACCCTCTCACTGCAAGAGGCAGGTCTGTAATACACTGTAGTTTTCTGAGTGTCATATAACAGACTGTCTTTTATGTCATGACATCCGATGTGGGAGCAAAACATAAGGGCTGGGAGTATGTGAATGTGCATATTAAAATGTGTAATCATGAGTCTTTGCACAGCTTTTTGTTTTTATTGTTTCTTGGTGCAGGAACAATAAGCCACACTGCCTACACTACAATGTGGTTTGCAAATTCACAACTGTTTCCCTGCTGAATCTAACTAATAATGTTGACATTATGTATGATAAATATATGACTGAAAGACTAAGGTTATAAGGGAATAGGTGTAAGGGAAATCTTCTCAAGGTTATATAATGAAACATTCAACATTTAAAGGCCTTAAAATTTGAATTAGTGTCAAAGAAAGGTGGCAGAGAAAGTGGGATGTGAGAGAACTTCTCTGTACCGCCTGCGTCAGCGGAGAGGACCGTCTGTTAGTCTGTAACCAGACACCTTGTCAGTTGTCTTTGTCTTTTAGCTTCAGGAGCATCTTGTGTGTGTGTGTGTGTGTGTGTGTGTGTGTGTGTGTGTGTGTGTGTGTGTGTGTGTGTGTGTGTGTGAATAGTTCCTAGACTGCCCTCCTCAGGGATAGCCAACCTTGCCTGTCAACATGTCACATCCCACCACAGTGCTGTTCTTGGAGAGGCAGGGCTGGAAACC
>OMLF01026923.1:0-10570 GCA_900302615.1 Holocentrus rufus | reverse complement strand
TGCAACCTAGCCTGGAAGCAAGCACAACATGGAATTGCACTTATACCCTATCAGTGCATGGTCAGACAGTCACACACATTTCCATCATGTCTAGTTTCAGAATTCATTTCAGCGACTTGAGCCATCAGCAGTCTGTGTGACTGACTCATGACAGACGTACATGTTTCAATACTGAATTAACTGGGTGAGAACATCCCCCGCCCTCCTAAAATATCTTTGTACATATGCTCCACAAAACAGGTGTTCCAAATAATGACCTGGATCGGCATGGGAACAGAAACAGAGTGTCTAGCGATGCCATATAACTGAGCCATTTACATCCATGTGTCAGTTTAGTGGAGAAAAACGGATCTGTGCCAACCTGGATGACCTAATGTACTGAACTTGGAACTCAATTTGTGAGGTGAAGACAGTGACAGTGTGTCATCTGCCTGTAGAAGTTAGCAGGCTTCAGTGCCTTTGTACACCATGTGTTTAGCTGCTGCCCATTGCGGATGCATGAAGCTGATGTTGGCTATTCATGCTGTGGGCATAATTCTGTTACTTTATAATAGGCAATGTGATATATACACACTGTGCACAGTTATTAGGAAAAGTGAATACATCCTTTCATACATGACACAGAGGACAGTTATGGGACAGTTTTGCACCAAAACACTAACTAATAATATAATATATTATACATAATACATTATGTTATCAAATTGCACCCAGAAGACCCTAAAAATATGTATATTTTAAAGATCTATGGAATGACAGTCTGAGTTAAACACGCCGCAAGATTGGACATATTTCAAATATGTTGCTCAAACAAATAAACCTCATGCACTTTTTATTCAAAGATTCAAAAAACTTTATTGTCTATCACAAAACAAGAACTTTGTCTTAAAAAAAATTGTCTTAAGTTATAGGCTCACAAACAACCTAAACCTAAAACATACACTCATGGAAGACTCACATAAAATTACATTAAAACACACACGATTACATAAATAAATAAGAGCAGGTGTGCAGGGCCACATTAAAAAGTAATGACAGTCTATTTGTCCTTGTTTAAAATTGATATTGCAGTGGGAATGAAAGAGTTTTTGTGAACTTTCTTTTTGGCCAGCGGTGCTCTGAAGCGGCGGCCTGATGGAAGTAGCTGAGAGGAGTGGTGAAGGGAATGTGAAGAAGAAAAAATATGTACAACCAAAGCAAGAGGTCTGCTTGTTGTTTTCCAAAAAAATGATAACAGAAGCGGCCAGTGAGTCTCTTATATATATATATATATATATATATATATCAGGGTGATCTGATTCCTCCCTCTACCTCTTCTTCTTCTGGTGTGGTACACAGGCCCCTGAAACAGCCTTTAGACCACCTGGCACTACATCAGCTCTCTAGGCACGGCGGCCCACTAAGTCTATTCAAAGAAAGGAGAAAATTGCTGTAGATCCCCCCAGACATCTCATTCGGGTGGTTTTGTATAACTAAACAATGCTGCTTTTGAAATCTCAGAAAATAACATCAGCATTCTATTATTGGATAATTGCACTGGATGCAACTTGAGCCCCCTGTGCTTGTGTATTCATTTGGCAACATAGATAAACTAACAATGTCTTGGCTACTTTTCAGTCCATTGGATCAGCCTTGCACTACATGTTTCATGGCTCGATACTGTGTGTGTGTGTGTATGGGTGTGTGTGGGTTTGTGTGGGCGGGCGAGTGCACAAACGTCAGTGTGTTGCACCGTTTTGAATCATATAGATTTCTATCTGAACAGCGGATTTTTTCCTGTACCGCTGCAACTTCCAGGTCGTAGATTCATGTTTTCTCATCTTCCCTACATCGTGCCTCACACAGGTCCCTGCCAGCTGGCGCGAATTTACATTTTGATTGTGTAACACCTTTGCCGCTCACAGGGACCTCAGCTATATGGATGTATGAAGTGTGAGGAGAGTGGATTGAATGTGTGTATGGCTGATGGCTGCTGTGACTGTTTAGCACAAAGAGGAATTAAGGAGAAGCTAACTGGATTACTGTAAGGCGGTTTAGCTAGCTTCCTACAGCTTCAGAGAGGGAGACTCTGACTCTGGCCTCTATTTCACTTCAAAAAATTATTTTGTGCAAGAATTTGTATTAATCTCTTATAGGCCTATTTTAAATAATGTGCTGTTTTAACACTAACATCTAAACATGGGACAATCTTTCTTTGCTGTATAGAATATTTCACACAAAGAGTGTAATGCAGGGTGTTTGAATGACAAAGAGCTTGGATAGAAGAGATCATGGGCATGTAGAGGACTGCCTATGATCTCAAAAAAGATAGCAGAGATGGTTGGCTTGCATGTGACAATTTTATCTATATTTTGTTGCTTTGGTCTGCAGATTTTTCTTAAGTCATTAAGATACGATGTCTATATTGTAAAGTCAAAGCATTGACCTAACTCACCTACAATCACCATACAATACAAGCTTACTGTTCTACATCCAAAAATAATGTCCAGTCCACCCAGACAATACTTTTACCTGTTGGATACATTTTAAATTTACATTTGCATTACATTTTTCCTGGCCTTACCCATAATGCAGTATCTTACAACTGTTGAAAACTGTAAAACAAGAGGTAATGTTTACTAGATGACTACCCTATTATAAAATCCATGCACAAACAGAAGTAAAAATATTGTAGTTCTGAATGTTTGTCCAAAGTAAACTGGACCCAGGATCAACTTGCAGCTGAGGAAGTGGCAAGTACAGAGAGAGAGAGAGAGAGAGAGAGAGAGAGAGAGAGAGAGAGAGGTAGTTGTTATTGCCCTTTACTCAGCTCGCTCTGCCATCCACAACACATCATGAACACAGGACATAAAGTGGCTGAAGGAGTTCTTTTAATTGAAGTTTCCAAAGGCCAGGGGTGCAGCTTGTTCACTTCAGACTGCCAATATTGTTCCTGTGATCTTTATCCAAGGGGAGATTGCTTAATTTGCTGCCTTGCTGCTGCTTTTGCAAGACTCCAGTGCCACCCCCCTTGCCACTACTCCATGCCCCAACACACACACACACACACAAACAAACAGACGCAACTGTGCTTTTCTCTCAACGACTGATTAACTTTTATTCTAAAATTCAATTGAAGCTCAGGAATAGCCGCTCACAAATGTTCCAGATACATACATACTCACATACATTTTCACACGCACATAAACAAAGACATACACACGCATGAAAAAGTATTCAACCATTTTTAATAACACTTTATAGTAATTCAAAGTTTGAGAAAGAAAACCTACATCTTTTGGCAAATATGATGAAATTACCCTGACTCTAACTCTTTGATAGTGTCTTCTCTGAAAAAGAAACTGGGAAAATGCAACGCTGAACTGTATATTGCTCTGAGTGACCACAACTGAATGCATCACAAAGAATTAAACTATTGGCCACATATTGAATATCTTTTATTTCAATGCGATTTAACAGAGCTCCCACTGAATCTCTCCACAAAGAGTGATGCTCAGTGTAAGTGACCTCCCAAAACCAAATGGTTAGTAATATATGGGATAGTGTTACAATTTCTAGGAATCTCCAAGTATTACCAGTGTAACCTGAGACATACAGTACATCTTTAAGAAGCCAGATGTTAATCTAAAATTAGGACAGGTCATCCCAAAAGTAAAGCTAAGTGTCTAATCAGCATTGCTCTTGAAATCCAAGTTTTCCGCGACTATAAGTCAGTCTTTGTTTTCTGAATTCTTGCTTTGGGGAGTAATAATGCAGTTAAGACTTTGAGATATTATTTAAACTGCCCTCATCAATATGAATAAAATGTGGATTTATGCAGATATGGATTTAAGAATAAAGGTGTTGCCATGCTATTGAATGTCAGCTTTCATCAGGCTTGGTGGGAGCCACTAAATTCCCCCGTCGTCCTTTCTCAGTAAGACTGAGGTGCTGTCAGATCAAAGCCAATATCATTTGTGGATAAACTGGTATACAGGCCTTGAAAAGCAATTGGTTTCAGAGGAAAAAAAAATGGGTGTGCAATGACTTCCCATCGGTGTGCAATGAATCCCATCAGAATTCCAAGCAGCACATAGTTGTGGTTGACCCAATATTTAGAAACAAGGAAAGATGCTCAGAAAAAAAAGTCATGCTCTACCACCACAATGTAGTATCCTTTAGTATCCTTAAATTAAGGCTTTGTCAGTTGCTTAATTCTATGTAGATTTTTTTGTGTTTCTGTGCTGGAGTTATCATGTTCATTTGTGTTTGGATTGAGGATAGGGTTTTTAAACGTAACGTTCTTATTCAGAGAGATGAGGTGAGGTGGAGCACCCCAGGGGCTGATGGGATTTGTGCACTTATCAGGGGAGCCATCAGTCTCACTGCATGGCTTCAACTCTGGCACGTTATGCTGTCACACTTACCTCTTCTGAAGCATCTGTCTCTCACCAGACTGCTGAAATTAAATATATAAGAAGGCATATGGATGTCCCACTCCAGTTCAAGGTACTAAGAAGTATATTTTGCTGATAAAAAACAACCAACAACCAACATCTTCAATTGATGGCTACGGTACTTCTGTAGTCCTGTTTTGCTTTTGACTTCTCATCAACAGTCTTGATCATACAGTGTGTGTCCATCACAAATTTCGGTTGTATAAGTCTGTACAAAATATTCTTTGGTAATTCAGAAGTCAAGTCCAACTTGCCTCAATTCACTCCCATTCATTTTCAAAAAATTGAAAGAAATGTGCTACACGTTGGTAATTCCATCTTGTGAATACTTGTCTGAAATGCACTTTTGCTAAAATTACTGTTAATCCACTCAAATTTGGGCACTTGAAAGGAACTTTTTTTTTTTTTCATCAGTTTTGTTGTGAGCGATTGTGATTGACAGCTCAGAGGGCAGAACCCAAGTACAGTGGAGGTCACCGATTGGCTGAATGTTGCACCACAGAACTAAGAAACATGTTCCCTCCATGTAAACTAGAAACAGAGGGACCTCTTGGTATTCAGAGAGCTCTTGATAACTAAATAGGTAGGACACTTATGTCACACTCTGGAGTTAACAAGTGGACTCAAAAACCTCTTTTGGCTTTGAACACAGAAAACTTCTGGTCTTACTGTGCAAATTTGAAGTGAATGCAATTTAGAATAGAATCATTTTAGCAAAATAAATGCCGGCCGATGATTCACAAGATGAAATTACCTGTTCATAGCAACTTTCAGTTTTCACAGGGCAGTTTTCACTTTATTTTTTATAAGAGTGTGAGTGAGTTCACATTGACTTCTAAGCTACCAAAGGATATTCTGTACACACTAATATATTTGTAACAGGCAGTTACGATCACGACAGTTGACAAGCAGTCAAAATGGTGCGGGTGTCATCCTTTGACCTCTGCAGAACAAGAACCTAACACACAAAAATGCTTACACATTCACAGCCATGCAATACACACATCACACTCACAGCCTGATGTTTACTCATTACTCTTAGTGATCAGACATTTATTTGGCTATTTTGGTGTTCAAGTGCAACTCAAAGACCAGGTTGTTATCACTGTATTGATATTTTGTGCTTGTTTAAAACGTGTATGGATTTATACTTTTATTGATTCAATCACCCATGTTTACACTGTTAACATACCGTAAATGTGAGTCCGCCTGATGTGATTGACTGATTGATTGATTGATATGATTGAACAGTTCCAGGCAAGCCGCAAACACCCCGTGTAAGACAGGTTTGGGACTCTTGCCCACAGGCACTGATGAACGCCGAAGGGCAGAAATCATTTTGTCCATCAATAGTTTCCAGGCCTAGACCTGGAAACGACACACAAGGCACACACAGAAACACACACACTTACACCCACTCACACGCATACATAAGTGCTAACCTACAGTATATCCTTACAGTTATTCCACACAATTATCATCACAATCCCACAAATTCCCCACTTCCCTGTCCTACTTATCCCTGTCTCCCTGTCTCTCTCTCACTGTGTATAACTAGCTGTAGCCCTAATCTTCACAGGAAGGCCTAATACGCGAGTAGCATAACGAATACCCGGCAGAATTACAGAGTAGGGAAATTACCGACTGGGCCAATAACATGCTACATGATAATATAATGACCTAGCAGATCTCAGGAACAAGGAGCTAATAATAGGTAGGAAACAATGACATCTACATCCCTGGTCCACCCTCTCTCGCCAATTTCTGCTCCCCACTGCTGCGCTCTCTTATTATTCTCAGCAGAGGATAATGACAACAGAGGACAACAACAAAGGACCCTCTGCATTTCTGTCCTTTCCTCTGTCTCTTGTTGTCTTGGCGTCTGTGTGTCACTCTCTATTATTTTCTCACTGATGCTCTCGCCCGATTCCTCTTCCCTCTTTTTATGACTTCTCTCGCGCCCTCTCTCTCTCTTTCACATACACACGCGCACAGAGAATTCTGGGCAGGAGGGGGAACTTAGAGTATTAAATTATTCATACCCTTGGCAGAAAGTGTCACCATCAATGAACACAAACATCCGAGCCTCCATTCACTACTGTTTACTGTATTCATAGTCTTTACTACCTCAGTACAAGAGCCGCAGCCCACATCACTTCTACTCCATTCTCAGGGTCTAAACAAGCAGTTCTCACCTTTATTTAACACAAAGATACGAGTCAGCTGTACGCGGAAGCTGGAGGAGGGTCCCATAAAGGAAGGTGTTTGAAGATGAAGAAGTATTCAAGGTTGGTCTGTGGCTGCCACAAGCACGACTGAAGGGCTGTGTGTGCGGCAGCGGTTCCCCCTGGATTTCTTCAGGAGGGGCACCAGGGACCCTCTGACAGATGGTGCACACACACTGCACGCTCCATAACATGCTGGTCCCATTTCCCAATGTTTTATTTTTTCATTTAAGTGAGCAGTGTATAGTTTAACCTGTACTGACAAAAAGGTGGGAATACCAATGGCAATTTGTTCATAAATCTACAACCCTCGAAGCAGACAGCGTGATGGAGGACACCACAAGAAATATGGAGAAAAGTTTTTAGAACTAACAAGCTGCAAAAAAAAAGACCTTTTCATTTTAGCTACAGGCCTATCTGTAAAAAACTTGGGTGTGTGACATGGCTAGACTACATTTCATTACCTGGCAGTAGGGTTCAGCACTGGCCCTGTGGTGATCACTTATCACGCAGGAGTCCAGCCTGTCGTCGTGATATGCCTGGCTAGGCATCTCAATAAAACGCAATAAAACTACCCGGCTCTCTTCGGCGACGCCTCGCCTTGCTGACACCAGCAGCAGAACTTCCCTATGACACTGATTAGACTTGTATTGAACCAGATAGACTATGATGAGTGTCATTTGGCTTCATCAGTCCAGTGCCTCCAAATATCAAGGACATCAAGGAAAATAAGATAGAGGGAGTGAGATGAGAGGATAAAAAAAGGCTCTCAGTCTTACATTATGTTAAATATTGAATAGACCAGCAGATAAGGTGGCTAAAGTGCCCTTGTTTTCTGCTCTGATAGCTCGGCCACACTTGCTCATATTAACTATTGCATTACCAGCAGCATCACTGGCAATCTATTACTAGGCTCTACTGCAGGTTAAACCCACCTAAAGCAGAATTTACCCACCCGTCTTTTAAGAAAAAACAGCACAAATCAAAACTGTTCTGAAAATCAATTTATTGGCCAATATTGGTGCTTGCTTGTCTACAAACCAAACAAAACAGCTGGAGGACATAGTTTACCCATGTTTTTATTTACCATTTCTTCACTGCTGCCAAGCTCACCATTCTCCTTGAACTCGTCCCCATTTACAGAGGAAGGCTGAGATGTTTACTTGACCCCTCTGTGGTGGCAAGCTTCTTGCTTTGGCACAAGAGCACATATCCATTTACCTGGTAACTCCCTTGATATATAATATTTGCAGACTAGGAAATCAAATTCACTCAGCAGCCCAAATTTGATAACTGCTCCCTTTGCCTGTGCTAGTCTGTCTGTACATGGGCAACTAGCCAGCCATAAACAAATGGCAGACAGACAACAGCAATCCAAACACTGAAATGTGATGCCTGGAGTTATCCATTACAAGAGGAGAGCTTTCACCTCACAACTGTATTGTGGATCGTTTCCAAAGCGAGGTGAGAAAATGGAGAGCTTTAAATCACACCTATTTTATTTTGGAGGCAGGGTAGCATGCCCCTCCATTTGAATGGAAAGAGAAACCCCGGTGTAAAGTTTAATCATAGAAACTGGTTGCTGTGGCTTTGCTGTAGAGGAAGAGCTATTCACAACAAGACAAATGATGAAAGGGCCCAGAGAGGGGCATTTGGAGCCTGGAACAATACATCTATGCCAGATATGAGAATGCAAATGCAGCCAGGACAATAATGGGCAGCAGAGTGGTGTTGTGATTAGAGAGACTGTCCTGTAACCACACGGTCACGACTGTGATCCCCTCAAGGACAGATCGGCCTCATTTTGTCCAGTTGCTTATGATCTCAGCTCAACAAGCCAAGGTGTTTTCAAGCCAACAACCCCAACAGCATTTTTTGGGGGCTATTTGGATGTGTTTTTAAATTTTGTCTTCACAATGTCAGCTGAGAGCTTCAGGTTTCTTCCTGAGTGTGAACATAAAGAATCCCAGTGTATTGGGAAATGCCCTCCCATGTCTCAAAAAAAGTTTCAAACCCTCTCAAGTTCACGAACGGATGACCTATGTGTGACCTATCTGTGCATTCACAGGTTTCAGTGTATTGTCAGTATCATGTAATCCTGTGCCAGTAAAAAGCGCATTAGCAACCAGAAAACAAGCACATTTGCGATGAAAAGAAAAGTTGCAGACGTTGACAGTGACACTTAGTTAAGAAGCAGCTCTGCCAACAAGCTCTCAACTTCCAAGACTGTGAAAAGACTCCAATTGGCTGTAAGGGCTGTTGGCTTGTAAACAGCATGACATGCTGAGCTGAGATCAGAAGGGACCTGTCAAAATCAGGCTGTGCCAATAGCTCATGTGTCCTCTCAAAATGCCCTTCTCAATGCTTGTTAAGTGGCACTGATGCAGCATCCTGGGTGAACGTTTCTGCTGTTGAAAAGGAAAGATTTAAAGATCCATAACATGACCACAATCCTAATGCATTGATATGATGCATTCATTGAAAAAGCAACTGCTCTGACATTTCACCTGATCCTCATATCATTATAGGAGAAAAGCCAACTGCCTCCACCTCTGAATTCAAGCAAAATCTCAAGACACTGGTTCCATAAATAATGTGTTAAATTAGTGGAATTGATATTAAATTACTGGGAAAAATGAGGGTTAAGACACAAAACAAAAAAAACTCAACCTGTCACCAGAGGGCGGGATAATTTTAACCCGCTATTCTGAATGTGCACAGTATCCTGGCAACAGGGGAGGAGACAGAGAGGATGGGTTCAGAGGTGAAACGGTCCCTCACAATCCCATCCATCATATACAGAGCTACAGATGGGAGAAAAATGTGTGTGTGAGTTTTTGAGCGCGTGTCTCAGCCTATGTATGTTTGATTTAGCCATGAACGTTATGTGTGTACTGTATATACGGTATGTTCGTGTGAATATCCGTGTGTCCGCTGGGATCGCTTCAACGTGTTGGGTGATGAGGGCTGCGTGCGATGCTGTCAGGACATTGATGAGGACCGAACAAAAACAGGCAGCAGTTTGACAGCTGACATTCTCCAGAGTGCAGCGGGCTGGTCAGGCAGGAACAAACAGGAGACCAGCCCAGGCATGCTAATGAGGCATCAGCTTTAATTGTGTTTCGATGTGCTGGTGTGAGTTAAAAATTCTGTGTACTCATTATGGGGGAGTTCAATGATGCGTGCGTACATCACAAATGTTGTACTACATAATTACCCAAAAATTATATCCGATTTTTTTTAACCCCAAATGTACTCAGATCAGATCATTTCAGTTTAAATGTTAACCATTTATGGATCAGACACACTGCAAAAAAAATCCATCTTTGAAAGTCATTTTGTCTCATATTTAGTGTTTTTTTTGTCTATCTGTCAGTGGGATGAGTCAGTTGTTTTCTAAGAGTCATTTGTTTTAAGAAACAAGATTTTAACACTGAATATGAGATGAAACGACTTGTTAAGATTGAGATTTGTTTGCCATGTGGGATTAAAATCCAGTTGGGTTAAAATTCCTAGTTTCTACACCAAAACCATCAAAAGTAACAACTTGAAGCGCAATCTTTGATGTAAAAACATGTTTTTTTATGGAAATCCACATGTGGAGGACAAATGTCCTTATGTGTGTGTCCTCTGCTCAGCTTCTCTTTAATGTGTGTATCTATACAGTTTGCTACATACATCCCCATTTCTCAAGGGAGTCCACCGCTCCCCCTACAGCCACTTTCATCATAGATACATATAGTCCATATGGTTTTCCTGTTTGGTTTTTTTTTCCTCTGGTGCATTTCTGTTGCATAAACAGGAGTGATGCGTCCTGGGTCATCGCTCCTGTCCCTTTGTCTGCCTCAGACTTCATATCAGCACTCAGGAGGTGACAGGAGACATGTTGACAAGAGTGAAAGTGTGTCA
>OMLF01026919.1:3738-16029 GCA_900302615.1 Holocentrus rufus | reverse complement strand
GATGGGGAGAAGAAGAGGCAAAGAGCAGCAGGGGAACGAGCATTCCAACCTCATTTGTATTCTCCACCATCCAATTCGCTCCAGTTCATTTACATCTCTGCTCCTTCCATAGCAACAGCAGGGGGGCTATCAGGAGCATCTTTGATATAGGTACATGACTCTGAAAAATATCTTGTCATTTATCTCTGGATAGACACCATGGAAAAAAAAAAAAAACCTCTTGTGTTGTTGTTTTTTTTTTTCCCTTTGGTGTTCAGGTGGGATTCTTTAAACATAAATTTACCCTGTCAGAGACTTTTTAGATTTTACCCTCACTCTTCTGCTGCAACCAGTGCTTATGCACACAAGCAAACACAGGTACAAATGCCCTCTTTGCACACAATTTACATAGTTTGACTAACAAAGATATCTGATGCAGTGGCTGGGGAGTCGAGGGTTTTATTGTGCGTGTGTTAAGGTAAAAACATATTATATTTTACATTAAATTACACAATTACAGGCAAAATAATGGGAAAAGCAGGCAAGTGAGATATGCTTCTGCTTATTTTTTGCTATATTTCTAAGGATTTGAAAAGACAGAAGGCATCAAGTGCTGCCAAAAGATGAAATGAAACTGCAGCGCCCCAGCAGGAAAACAGAGCCTCATCAGATTCCATGTACACTTGTATGTAAATCAACCTTTAGGCCTAATTAAGCTCTATGGGGCTCATCAAGGTCATAAATCCCCTTTTTTCAAAATGCATTATTGACTTCGCATCATCTGCACATGTTGGCTGACAGCACTCGCACAGGCGCACAATGTCATCTCGCCGTCTAATATCGGATAGCCCTGGGGCCAGGCGGGGGCCTGGCGGGGGAGCTTTTTAGGTCACACAAAAAAGCAAGGACATCTTCACGTAATGAAATGGCTCCGATGACCATCACACAGTAAATTTTGTCTCACGGCCCTAGAGAAATATGAACTGGCAGGTTTGATCCACACTGTATAATGCATTTGGAGAATGACAAAGACAAAGTGTTTTTGCACTTTACATTGCAATAGGGATATATTAAGCTGATATGAAATATATAAAAAATAGAAAAGTTGAAAAAATTGGAAAGCCTATTCAACAAAAAGTGCCTTATATTCAATCTATATTAAACGAATGCTCCAACATTATTTTCTGAATTGCACTATCAATTCACATTTTGAGCTGTGTGAACTGGAAGTGAACTGAATTGCAGTTTGTGTGTGCAGCACAGCTTTTTTGTTTTATTGATTAATGGTAAACTGATCCTATGAGTCATTCCTGAAGCGAAACGGAGGTGGGCGGTCCCTGCTAAGAGTTATGGTGCTATTTGTGACAGGAAGATCTTTGGACCTCATTACTCAGCCTTATCAATGGCATTACTTCAGGCAATATCAAGTCATCCAGAGTTTAATCACCGCGATAAGGATGTGAGCAACACAGTTATATCCCTTGCAAAAGACTCTTCAGACTGCAATTTGCTTTGTGTTTGTTGACTCTTCCTCTGGCCGACATCATTTCCACACACTCTTTCTGTTCCAAATGATAAAAAATTGAGCCGGTGACACCGGGCAGTCCAGACTTCCTTCTCTGCTCCAATGAAGCATTTGATGCTCCTCGATTCAATAAGGAAACATTCCCCCATGGGTCAGCAGTGGCAGCACACGCAAATGAGAGGGGTCCTTCTGCTTGGTTTGCTTTCCCAAAGTGCACTTCCTCGCACAGACCACAGCAGTGTTTCTTCTTCCTTACACCAGGGCAGTCAGAAGGCTCTCATGTGTATGCATTTGTGCCACATTATTCAGCTAGTGCTTCAACTGACCCCCACCTGGCATTTAAATTCCCTGACCAACCGGGTAGTCATGCCCCGATGACACTACTGCTGCTCCGACTGAATTCTTTATGCAGCTCTTATTCAGACCAGACCAGGGAGTCGCTGGAACAGCCTTCTAGGATAGGCCAATTGTTATGTGACACAATGCTATTTTATTCAGAGTGATATGCTGGCCTCCCAGGCTTTGTTTCCTGACTGGGCTCACTCAAGGTTATGCACATACTCGGCACACCTAGAAGGTAATCATCTGATACGTGCAACACATGGGGGGAAAAAATCAACAGTTTATTTTTTTTTTGCAATGGAGGATTTTTTTTTTTTTTATCAGACTATTATCTGCAGATTTTCTTCAGTTCAAGGAATCCATCTCATACCACTTGAATTGAAGGCAAGCAGGCTGAGCTAAAATTGAATTTTACACTTGTTTCAATTCATCAAGGAATTACTGGCTACTATTCATTATAATCCAGCGGCTGAATATAATCTTAATGACCTTCTGTCTCCTATTTTTTTTCTCTTCAGTGAACTGATTGTTCCAACTTTTCAAAGACGGGTCCCCTCGATATTTTTTTTTTATTATTATTATTATTAGAAAATTTCAGATTTGTATTAACCTCCTTTGAATCAAGACCACGGACTTCGCCTGCTTCCTACCATTCTCACTTCCCGTCTGTTTCCAGCCCTCACACTGTCACAGCGGGGGCACTTTGAAGTTCTCATTTAAGGGTTTATCAGATGTCTCTCATGCTTATCTGCCTTAATTATTGCTTGTTGGCAATTTAAAAATAATTTGGGGAATTGTGGGGAGGAAAAAGTGGCGTGGAAATTAGGGTACAAGGGCAGCTATTAAGTGAGCTTCAGTGCTCCAGCTGAGATGAATCAATATTATAAAGGACCCCTTACACACTAAAGGGGATTGATTTAAAATGACTTATTTCCTTTGATATTGATTGATAATGCGTTTCCACATGGGGAATGCACCAAATCTTCTTTAATGACTGTTTGTTTGGCCAGTCATTTATTAGAGAGAGTTGCCTAAGAGCAGACGGCCGAGCCCTTGACATACGGACGCACTCAGGGGTCATAATGACTAACAAGGTCAAAATGTGACTCCCAGGGGGTGAGGTCATACTGATACACTATAGCCCTGGTTAGGGCTAATGTGTGCCATATCTGACAGCAAGTAAAACACCGCTTGAGGACTTTGTGGCTCTAAATAATGACTTACAAAACTAAGCAATGAGACAAAACAGCTCAATATCTGACTATTAGTCCGCCTGCAGTTGGGCAGGTTATAGACGACAAAAGGACTATGACACCATTGAACAACAGGGGAAAATATATACCAATGAAACTAGCCCTGTAAGTGGACACTCAGAGTACCTTCATAAGGTTCTGGTCCTAAAGCCTTTATATTTATGGGTGCACCTCCACCACCCCTCTTTAGGATTTATGTCAGCCCTAAATCAGGGCTGAAAGCAAGAGGACAAAGAGGGTTTTCAAGCAGGAACATTTTACATCCTGCTCTTGAAAGTGAAATGGTGAAATCTGTGAAAGGATAAGCAATTGGATATGTTGCTAAGTTCTCTTAGAGAGAATGCGCCCATTACTTGAGTGGCTCCACTGTATCAACATATTCTGCAATCAGTTTTCATTGCATGCTGTAGGATGAAATCATAGCCACGCTCTTCTCTGCCTCAGTGCACATGATGATTCAACAGCATGTTCACAATGAAAAGCTATGATTACATACCCTTTGAACACCTGCAGATTGTTGCTGTTTACACTGTATGTATTTCACCTGATATGGAATGGAAAGCTCACAGTTTGATGGTTTCATACATAGCAATTCACGTAAGACATTTATCCCTCAGTTGCTCTTGTTGCTCAAGTAGGAAGGCGCCGAGAGACTAAAATTGCCCACATTTAAAAATACATATAGTCCCCCTGCGCAAAGTAAAAACACCCTGAACCGCTTTGCAACAGTTGAACCACCCTAACACAGGCTATTCATCTGAAATCTCAAACACTCGACGCGCTTCCCTAATTGACAGAAAACGCTCGAGCTTATTTAAGTCACATGAAATGAATTTTGCACTCCGTGTGACCCTTCAACTGTAGAGTCTGATTACCTTAACATTCCACGATATTACGGTAGCAAACAGGAAACCAGACTACATTTACCCTATGACCTCGGCTGAGCTGGTTCGTTTGTCTGGCCCGAGGTGTACATGCCGGTTCCTGTTTGAAATGCCATCTACATTGGATAATCAAAAACATTCTCCTCATCCGCCCCTTCCAGACAGCATTTCATCAGCGGCGCTCGCGTGAGGTCTGTCTGCAGTCCTTGATGTCCAGTTCGCCAGCTCTAACAAAACCAAACAATGAACTCTGATAAAGAACCTGCGTTGTTTTCCATTATCAAACAAGAAGCTTTGAGTATATATTCAGGACATATGTTTTGCTGCTTAGAAAAAGAAAGTAAAAGCCTGTAAAATACTCGAGTTAAAGTCACTTCTCTATTCCAGCAAATACATAACACGGCAGCAAAGAAACAACAGCCCAACTTTTTAAATGGAGACATATCTCTCCGAGAAATCGCAGATTCTTTGAAAAAAGATACCCACATACCGCCAGTCACGTCTGCCATGGCTAGATTAGAGGCAACCAACAAAAAAAACAAAACAATAAATGTTCCATGAATAATTGCTGTTTGGATATAGGCCACTGCACAGGAGATTGATAAGTCATATCTGTTTTCCCTCCTTTGGTATTCAGAGAGCAGACTTGACGGCTATCTGAGCATGTTTGGTAGATTGTTTGGGATATACTTGTTAGAGACCCACATAATTCTCCCTTGGCAAGAACAAAACGAGACAAAGCATAAGAGCAGAGCGCAAGGCAGATAAGGAGATGTGGGTAGATGACTAATCTGGGGTGCCTAAGATCCCACCCAGCGAGGTTCCCATGGGACTAGCGCGAATGCCCGTTACCCGCAAAGATCAACGTGGAATGATGAAGGACATAGGTTCTATACACCGAGTCTGAAGCTCTGTCATGCTGAACCACTCCGCTAGACAAGTCTGAAACCCAATTAAGAACCATGTTAAAGGTTGAGCAACACGTCAAGGAACACAATCCCATTGCATTGTTCATGAAGTCCACCGGCCTCACGACTTAATTAAACAACTATCCACAGCTCCCTAAAGGCATACAATTTGATTCAGTTTATAAAGGAAAAAAAATAATAAAAAAAATGCATGGTTCCAGAACCCCTGAAAAAAGTGAGAAGAGACAGGATGGATAAATAGGTCCATAAATTACTGTTAACCGCGCTCCTGCTACAACTGACAAACCGAGGAGTCCAACTGCAGTTGAAACGAGGCATTGTGTCTCCTCTCTGGACGGGCAAATCAGTGTGACGGCCGAGATCCCAGCGTGAGTTATGGACGGCGACAGCAAACAGCAAACTAATGATGCTTCTCAAGGTTATCTCTGCATAAATAACCATTAACAGAAAATGCTGATGCAGCAGCCTAAACCCACAGACACCTGACATGGGCCACTAGAATAGCGATAAAAACCCTAGGCAAGGGCACTAAGCTAATAACTGTGTTCCATTCATTTTTGGGCTAATTTCACATTCTTTGACTGCCTCAGCAGCCAGGTGAAGGGAGGCTCTGTGTTTGGGTGGGAGGGGAAGGGAGTGGTGGGGAGTAGGATGGCTAGTTGTCAGAGTCTTGCCATGCTCTTGCATGACAAACACCAACCTGGAGCCAGCTGCGACAAAGCCCTAATCCAGCAAATCCCTCCTTCCTTTGCTGAAAATCCTAATGAGGATTTGAAGTGCTCGGCAGGGAGGAGACCCAGGGGCTGTGGTTACACCTTGCCACTGCTTGCTCTCCCAGCCATTGTCCCCTTATCTCCTTATTGGCTAAGGCTGGCCGGCGATGAAAGAGCCATGACAGCATGGTGGGCCTCCGTACACAGGCCCCACGCCGGCCCGGCTCCGTGGGAAGCCAGATTCCACAGTCTGCCACAAACAACCAGGGTGACATCAAGCAGGAGGAGGAAAGGCGAAACCAACAGAAGCTGTTTACTAAATACGCAAGAGACAAAGGGAAAATTCAACCCTTTAGCCTCTCATGTTTTTAGCGCTCTTTTCCAATGCAAAATAAATTGGGCGCAGGGAAAGCGTGTATTTAATATGCACTCATTTCATAAAACAATTACCAAAGAAATGATTTGTTTCTATTAACACATTTGCTATGGGCCAGGCTTTGCCAGGGCTTAAATACCAAATTACGAGGTCATGTAACATGCATTGTGCAGCAGGGGAGTATTCGCTTCCATGTACACAAACTGTGGTACAAATTACGACTTCGGAAGAAAAGTCCTGCTGCACATGGGACAGCAAATGCTTCATCATAGATAGCATTTTGATATCTGAAAACACATCTGATTCCCTCTTATAACACATGATTAAACTGGCTCACATGCCTTCAAAACAATTTAGTCAAGTCTGGTGGGGGTGTAAATAGCATTTTGGTGACATGCTGCTTGGACAGATGTCCCTAGTGGAGCGAATTTAAAGCTTTTACCTATGGACAGTGTAGCAGACATGGCATCATGCAGTCAAGCTGCAATTAATGTATTAATGTGCTATCAGACAAATTTAATAATCAGCTTTCCATGACCACTATGAAACTGCGTAAATGTAGGTAGGGGAGCAGCAGCAGGCCTGCAAGTAGAATTTCTGACTTTAACTTCTGTGTGGAGTGACCTGTGGATTTGGCCATCTTTACAAGGTTATATGAACACATTTTCACTGCTACATAAAAAGGCAAGCCATAGCAAATAGGTGGTGAAACAGCAATGAGAGGTGCTGGATCCTGTTCTGGCAGGTTCTGGCTCAAATTAAGCTCTGGGCTTTTATTTCCAGTAATTACATTTCAGAACACCTTGATTGTCTATTTCACTCCATTTACCTTGCGGTGGAGGCTTAAAGTCTCTTTTCTTTTCCTTTTACATGGTACAAAAAAGAGGACTTTTAGAGGTGCCCTTCCCTGTTGCCCTTGAGAAATCTCAAGTACTTCAAACATTTCAAGCTTTGAGAAGAAACAATAGTCTGGTTTCAGGGTGTATGGAGGGAACAGAAATTCTCTGTGTCAGGCTTGTTCACACAAGTTTTGCCACTGAAAGACTTGAAAATGGCTTTCATATCACAGTGTGCTCTTTGTGTACCCTTTACCTCACAGAGATAAGCAGCACACATTCTACAGCAGAAGAGCCTGTGTTTTCCTCTGCCTTCCTATAAGAGAACATGGAATGTATAGAGCTTGTAAAAACAATCAGTGTTGTCATATAAAATCCTTTTGGATTACCTCAGTTTTTGGTGAGGGGTGGGGAGGTACTTCTGTAGATAGTTTTCTGCATTTTAAAGACATAAAATCATTCTAAAGTCATTATATGGTTTCAAAAATTCTATCAATATCTGAAAAAGATGCTTTTTCCAAATTCCTGAAATGCTGACATTTCGGCATTTTGTTTTCTAATCAATGTGAACATTTCAAAATAGCCAAGTTGTATTAATTGGAGATGCATTAATTCCAGAGGAGCATCAGAAAAATACTACGTACAAAAATGTTATTTCTGTACAAACAATGCATTCCAAGGACCGTGTTGAACACATTGCATACTTTACCATCCCTATCTCTTGACACTGAATCCTTGCTCTGCTCTCTAATTCTCCTTCTCTCCTTACATTCCTCGGGAAAGCCTTTGAAGAGAGCGCATGGCTGAGCTAGGTGTGAATTGTTATTCTGTCGCTGATACAGACAAATCCCTACAACCCCACCAGACTCGACTAAATTGTTTTGAAGGCATGTGAGCCAATTTAATCATGTGTTATAAGAGAGAATCAGACTGTGTTTTAAGTTTGCAAAAAACATTATTACTTCATTCTGTCTCACTTTTCCTACGTTGCTATGGTGACATTCATATTAGGCTCCACTAGGACAAAAGAAATAAAGCTGTAGCTTCAAAGGCGATCACTCAGAATGCCAGAGGGACGGACTTGTGTTGATGCTGCGCCACATCGAAGCAGGTCACAGCAGAGCAGACTGATCAAAATTACAGAGCAGTCAAATCTGAACCTACGTCTTGACATTGGCTACTCTCTAACACTTTATTCTCTATTGTCTGTGTGCCTCTTTTTACTTTCTCTAGTACCATAAACCTTGATACGGTTATCTATATTTTGGGAATCAATTAGAAAATGATGGAATAATATGCTGAAATATTGAATATACCCGTGCTTCTAACACTGTTAAATATCAACTCACTGTGAGCCTTATTCAAAATTCTTCATCAGAACACTGCATCATACTTACTGCATTTTTTTTTTTTCATAAGAAGACCCTCTGGCGTGTTACAGCTTTTATGCAACGATTAATAACATACAAGCACTGGCTGAGAGCTTTTCTTCAAAATGATGCAGACACACAGGAATAAAACAAGGAGGATCGCAAACTAACTGACTGATAACTGAAAGTTGTTTTCCGAAACCAAAGGAGGACAGCTTTATGGGAATTATCAAGACATTTAGAATAGATCTTTAACCACTCAGAGTGCTTGGATGAAGCTATTTGTATTATAACAGAATGATATTATACTGAAAGCACAGCTGCCAATAAATTAAAATGGCATTTCCACAACAATGTGTTTTCTGTACTGACTGTGATACCATATAGCAGGACCTTACGTGATTAATTCCACATCGCTTGGTTTACAGGCTCCAGGCTAATGGGCGTCTTTGATATGTAGAGCACTATACCATATATAGCATAATTAATATAATAAGGGAAATCAATATAAGAGACTAACGTCACTGACTGGGCTGCTGGACACATGGATGGAAGTCTATACAAGCAATTTTCCAGGGCTAAGATGTAAAGGAAATAATGAAAATGGGAGAGGAAAGGTTTTGAATAGCAGTGAGTCAGTTCACTGAATACAGATCAAGGACATCCATACTTGTGGACACGATTCCAGTCATGGAGTCAAATGTGGAAGATGAGACATGTATTTCAGGTCAAAGAGAAAACCCTCCCTCCTCCTCTCCCCCCACTCCCCTTCCCCGCAGCTATCAATCTTTCCTGTGTCTTGCAGACTTTCTTCAAAAGCAAAAGGAGAAAAGAAAAAACAAAACAAAAAACTTAAAACTATTTACAGCATTTCACTAACCCATTTAATTCAATTATAAAAATGCATTAAAAAGATATTAGGAGTAGATGCAGTTTAATGAAGCATGTTTACTTCGGGATATTGTTTGTAATGAACTGTTGCTGGGCTGATCTCTGTGGCTGGGATGGGATAGGGGGGAACAGGAGAGGGGGATGCTAACCGGGAAGAGGGAAAGGTGAATGACAAATGGCATAAATAAATGGGTTTATTCATAAACATACACAGGCCTCAACATCGGGGACGCTTGTCATTGCCTGTGTCTGATTTCGTGGACGGTATTTCAATGACTACGTTTACATGCACACAAGAAGCCAGATTGCTGTGAGTAACCAGGTTAAGGCAGGAAATCTAATTTTTCTGAAACCACATGTAAACTCAAAAGTTTACATGCGCGAGGAATAATCAGGTTTCCTCCCAAGCCCCGATCTTCCCCAGACTGTTCCTGCTGCTGACAGCGGAGCCGCATCGGCCGGCCGGCCTCTTGTTGTGGGGATTTTCTCGACCTTTGCGACTCCAGTCCAGAGGGCCCGACAGTTGGACTAATAAGTAAAGCAGGCTGTGGCGGATGTGCTTTTTGTTTGCTGATGCTGACATTAAATTATTAAGCATTCCTCAGTGACCATGTCGGACGACATTGACATTTTTATTGTCCCAAGCGTTGTTCAGTGTGTTTATTGTGTCAGTTTCCTAATCCACTCTGCACATAAAAAGCTGTTCAGAAATCCTTGTAAGGATTTACATGGCCCAATAATCTGGTTTCTCCTGCAGAAATCTACCTGTGTTAACTGTGGTTCACTTAAGCCCCTAAACCTGATTATAGAAACCTGATTTCTCATTTACAGTTCAGAAATCAGATAGCCATACGTGGGGAATAAGTGCATGTAAATGCGCTGAATGTGCAGAACATACAGGGAACATGATTAACATCACCCTTAACCTCTGTGATTCCTAAATTCCCTTAAGCCACAGGCTACAGACTATCCACTTTCAACAAAACTCACGTATGAAAGGCTAAATCTGGGCCATTGCAAATTACACATTGCATTACATGAGACTCACACATATGCTGTCATCCACATATAATTATGTCAGAGTGACTCACCTAAGATATAAACTGAGAGACAGTAAAACCAAAAAAACATTAGCTTTCATACTTAAATCTATACTCCATCAAATTCCATGAAAAAGCAGGCACTGTCAAATCAAAACAGGAATGGTTCCTCTGATATATTGCATTGCAGAGATGCCAAGTTTGGTTTGTTCTTAATCCAGTCGTCAAATATTCTAAGTAATAAACTACTGTTCTTGTCATTAAACACCAATGTGTGCATGAACACGATTTATAAGATATAGTTTGGATGCGTAAAGCCCATAATTATGATACAGTTTATAGTGGTTTAATCAAAACTAAATGCGCTATGATTAAAACACATTCAAGCTTTATATTCTGCGAGGTGTGAGATCCGCGTGTGCCTGCCATGAGACAGAACATTTCAGCAAAGACATTACAAATGGATCCAGCTCTGATGCCACGAGGGACAACTGAACCTTTGAAGCAGAAAATCTCAGACAAATCACAATTTACCAACTAATGAAACCACTCAAGATTATCCCCCATCCGCCCGCTGTCCTCAGAGTTGCATTACTCACACAAGCGCTGCACGCACTCAGAGGAGCAGCTCTGGCTGAAGTCACAATTTCACCGCTCATTCCACGTTCTTAAATATAAGAATGAGAACAAGACGATCCTCTGGCACTGGCTGCGATCAAACTTTCCATGTGACAACTTGTACCCGAAACAAATCTTTTAAGACAAAAGGACCATTCATATGTACTTACCATCTGTGGAGTGGACTTGGGCTAGTGTGATGATAAACCAGCAGAAGGTGTGTAGTTTCCACAGGGAGCATGCCATCGTGCCTGGTATGGATTGTCTGTGGCAGGTTTAGGTTCTGGCAAACGTGGTTAAAGAAGTCCAAGCCAACAGGTCTTCAATATGCTCATCATTGATCCTCTCACCTGCAGGGGGGGAGGAAAAAGCAAGGGAGACGTTCAGGTTTGAAAGGTGCACCGTCTGCATGCTGAGTCCTTCTGTAACTTCACGGAGGAATCTACCCTGTCACGTTTCTGTGACAAAGCACTCGCTGTTTCATATACATTTCTGCCTCCGCTGCAAAAATGTGACAAACCTCAAACTGTGAAACGGTACAAATCCACACAAGCCATAAAATAAGCCAACAAGGTCAATAATCCTGAGAAGGGAAATCCCTTGATGGAAGCTAAGTGCTGACCATTTCACCAGGGGGGTGAGAGGGTGGGACTAGCACAGTCATCACACAGATAAGCCCCGCCCCCTCAATCTCCTCACAACCTGAAAGCCAGTGCTGCTCACCTAATGGTGAAAGTAACAAATTACATTTATTAAAGTGACTGTAAGAAAGCCATCATATGTCCTTTATGCTTTTTTGAGTATTTATTAAGCCAGTAATTTGAACTTTTACTCAAATGTTCCATAACTTGATCAGCACCAAACACCTCATGAGCATTTCTCCAGGTGAGGATATTTCTGGCTTGCGAAACTAATTTTCACGCCTGTTTTGGAAGAAGAGCTTTTCGAGAGGCAGTATCATTATCACATTACCTCTTCACTAGATAGATCTCTTCTCTAATTATCACACTTTCTATTGTGAAATTGTCACTTTATTATTTATGCTCATTGTAAGCTGTGCCAGAGATCTGTCAGAGCTGTTGAAATT
Organism: Holocentrus rufus; assembly: GCA_900302615.1. Taxonomy (NCBI): domain Eukaryota; kingdom Metazoa; phylum Chordata; class Actinopteri; order Holocentriformes; family Holocentridae; genus Holocentrus; species Holocentrus rufus. The sequence continues at coordinate 4,186 of OMLF01026919.1, read as the reverse complement.
CCTTCATTGCGAACAGAGGCAGAGACGAGTCATAAATTACTTAATGCCTGGATAAGTATGTTTTGACAGAAATATTGCACTTTGCCGCATATTAAATTATACTGATTGGAGAGCACAAACTTTGTTAGCTCTCCATAAGAATTGTAGGACAAACTGGCCAATCGCAAACTGCATCTGCATCAATCATGTGGAAGCTCATGGAGGAAATATTGAGTCAACTAAATGCACAATTGTATCCATTATGGTGGCTTGAATTATATTAGCCAAGAAGTCGACCATCCAGTTGCTATATTACTGGTTTGCATTAGCCGGGTCACTGTCTAACTAGTTTGCTAACCCTGCTAGCTAGCTGGATAGGTGGTCCACCCTATGTTCCCTAAATATATTATTTTTTTCCAAACCAATAAATAAATAAATAAATAAATAAATAAATGTCACCTAATTAATT
>OMLF01026918.1:69234-87377 GCA_900302615.1 Holocentrus rufus | reverse complement strand
AGTTCCTTGCACTTGACATAAGTTGCTTTCATCCTCTGTAGACAGAGAAGTGCTAAAAAAAAGAGCATTACAAAACCCAGTGTAATACTGATTGATATTATTAGCTTTGGTATCTATTTTAAAAGGTCAAGCATACTGTACCTGTTTTATCCTCTTGCAGACCAACATCAAATGCGAGCTTATCAGCTGAAGACTCAGATGAAGACAAACAGCTGAGATACTGTGTGTAAAAATGAACAGCGGATATTCATTTCAACACAACTTCATATCAAGAGGAACTGACAACAAGTGCTACCAAAGAGTCCTATGGAAAATCTTATGCGTAATTATGCAGCATGAACAAACTGACAAACATTTAGACATTTAGGAAATCAAGGTCTGTCACCATGCCACTGTAGGAGTGTTGGAACAAAACTGCCAGACCGTAGAGCAGAGTACGATGGCCACCTCCGGGTCCTGCCTGCAAAACAAAAGCATACAACAGGACAATCTACAAAAGAAAGTTTTGTGCCCCAACAACCAGGAAAAGACACACTGCCTTAAATATAGTGAAAACCCACTTGCAGCTCAAAGGCGGTTCAAAGGCAGCTCAAAAGTGTCATTTCATTCCCAAGGGACCTTCATCAGACAGGCGTGTCTGATGAAGGTCCCTTTGGGCCGAAACATCACTTTTTTAATGTTATGTAAGTAAAAGTTGGCTTTTAAATGGAAAAAGTGCCTCGCCTTTGAACTGCAAATGCATAGAGGAAAAACACATGGTGGAAAGAATGAAAAAACTCAAAGGAAATGACATAGAAACAAAGACCGTAAAACAAATAGAGCCAAGTTACAAACAAATCTTAAACAATTAGAAAGAAGCAGCACCCAGACTCAAGCAAAAAGACAAATGCCTGTGTCCTTACAGATATTCATGTATAATTAAGAGGTACAAAGATAAAGGAATGAGAACCAGACAAAGGCTTGCTACCGTCCAAGATTACTGCGTATATGTGTGCGTGTGTGTGTGTGTTGGTGTGTGCATTAAAGGCTTGTTTTGCCCAGGATGAGGGTTACTCCTTGTGTGAACTGGCTGTCTGTCAGTTGGTCCCTGTCTGTCTGTTACACAGCTGCTCTCTGTGTCCCTCATCCTGCCCCTGAGAATGAATTTCCAATAAAACATCAATGTGCATGATGGGAAAAAAACAAAGAATTAGAAAGAAAAACCCCACAATGGAACAGAAGGGGATACAGAAGGAAACAGAAATGAAAGTAAGAGCACACAACAGCACAACTTCGCAGCATCACAGCATCATGAAGTCAGTCCCTCAGGTCACCATGTTTGCCTGTTAGTTTACATAAACACCAGCTGTTCACTGTTTCACTGAACATCTTACTAGTCAATATTTTATTATCAGACTGTTTTAACTACTACAACTACAAAACGACATACGACTACTGAGTACAATTTCATAAGTCAATATTTTATTTACAAAGAAAGTTAAGGCTGCTTTGTTGTATTACTTTCATATTATTTTTTCCCTTTTGTCACTCTGCACCATTGAAAATGAGTTCTTACTCTCAATGGATTGAGGTATAAAGATTCCAATCAATAGATCCATCAATCAGCTTCTAATGGTACATGCCACACAGGTGGGAATGGCAAAATTGGCCGTGTACCAAAAATTCTGACTGCAATTTTTTTTAAGTAACTTCAAATTGTGAGAGATTCATTTTCGCAAATGATGATATAAATGTGACACAAGAACATCCCAGGAGTGATTTAGATGCATTAGGAGCTAAGAGATGAGTCATTCTCTGTTAAAAAGTTTCCGCCAAGGCAACGTAGACAGTCACTGATAGCTATGAGCTAAGTACTTGATAACACCTGTACAATCCATTAAGATATATACCTGATATCACTAAATCCCAATGCAAATTAATTTCAAATGGGTAAGAAAGAGGAACATTAGGCCACAAGAGAAGAGAAGAGAAGAGAAGAGAAGAGAAGAGAAGAAAAGAGAAGAGAAGAGACTCTCACCCCTGCAGCTCGGTCCTCCCTGTTGGTCAGCATCTCCTGCAGGGCTCGGACAGAGAGACACTGGGCCAGCACAAAGGCACACACTGACAGGTCTGGTGGGACATTCTTGTAAAAGAAAAATTGAAAAAGAATGTAAGGAAAGGTGGAATAACTAACATGATGGTGAATGGGGATCTCTGAGTTGGATCTCTTTACCTTGCAGTTGGAGGTGGACTCAAGGCAGCAAAGCCTGCAGCCAAAACCCTCAGCAGCAAGACATAGCTTCACATGCTCCTCCTGAGAGGTGAAAGTGCTCTTCAAAACCACCTCATCCCCCTGGAACACACACACACACACAGACACACACACACACATCACAGGAGTAAACACAAGGTTGCATGTGCATGTGCATACACTACGTGCAAAAACATCACAGTATGTATAGTGTGACTGTAAACTAAGTTTCAGCTGACACATTTTTGAAGGCCAGTGCTGACAGCAATATTTTTAGAGTGAGGTCAATGACAGTGAGTACTTAATGCTGATATTCAATATCTTTAAACTTGACCTTTTTAATTCTAATAGCATATTCAAGTACAGCTTCATCTGTCAACATGGGAAAGGACACTGTGGGGACTGCAGTGTATCTCATATTAATAAAATCATTTTAGATGGCTTAACAGGTTTTTACGGCAGAGTGGCCCAACACACCTAGTCCATGTACCTGAAAAAAGGGCTCAATTCTATGAGGGAAAAAATGATATTGTAATTATTTTTGCATAACTTTCACTTTCACTGGAAAATACTATTAAAATGATGATGATTTTTTCTTGAGTCTGTAGCAAACAAACATGTTTATTATTATTATTAAATATATTTGTAATGATTAAATATTGCACTTGGCCATATTATAATATTTTGATTGACTGTTCAGACCTAGTTGAAACTCTATTTTAGGCAATTAAATGAAAAATTTATTTACAAAAAATATTATCTACAGGCCATTATCAGCTGATATATAAGTAAATTGTATCTGTATAACCCTACTGTAAATGCATGTGGATGCACGCGCATACACACACACACACAAACACACACACACACACACCTGCTGTCAGACACAATTCAAATTCATTCTTATCTTTATCTCAAATGCCAAATGAACCAGGTCAAAGGAATTACGCTTTCCTCAGTCTATTTAAGGACAGTGTGGAGGGGGAGAGCAGACGGCTGGTCTCCACAGTCCAACCAGGACTAACAACACCTCACTGTACCCAGGCTGCATGCCACCATATGGGGGTGGTGATACTGCAGTGTCTGACCCTCGATTCACCCTCCTCTCCACTCCCCATATCAGCAGCACTCTGGAATCAGTCAGCCACACACTGTCCCGCCACTGACACAGAATGGGACATTCAGTCGGCTGGAGGACACGGTATATTTGGGCAGTGAAAGTGCACGAACCCACAATTCTTCAATTCTTCATCCCAGCCCTGGAGGCTGGAAATCTAAATGTATTTAGCTCACATGAGGCTTTCACCTGGCCTTTCATTTGGATTAGAAAGAGACAGTGGGCCATTTGTGATCTAAAAAGTAAATGTAGCTGTAAGAGAAATAATAACTGACTTTATGTTATCGATCAATCATGCCAAATGAGTTGGCACCAGCACCGGTGCAAACTGGGTACTATGACTACTTGGTATTAGGGTCGTGTAACCTTCACCACTACTTTGGCTTCGGTGTGTAACTTTTCCTCTGTGTGTACGTGTGGGTGTGGGTGTGGGTGTGCATGCATGTGTGTCTTACATCCTCTAATCCTCACCCAGCACTCTCCCTGTGACATGCCCTTATCAGAGGGCAAAGATAACAGGCTGCGAGAGGAGGCCTCACAACTAGGGAGCAATGATAGGAACCTCCATGATCTTGCAGCAAAGATGATAACAGTTAAAAATAAAAGCCATCTATCTGTGAGCTTACTTTACTGTAACTTCCCAGTCAGAGATTGAACAAAATAAATTCAAACAGGGCAAGACTTTAACCAAGATAGAAAACTGCTGCCATTATTCACTTAAGGGTGTATTGTGTGCCGTGAATATGAATCAGGGAAATGTTTTTAGATAATAAGCAACTTTTAATTGAGAGCCTTGGGCGTGCAACATAGGGTCATACTTTATAGAGATAGTCCAATGTTGATACTCAGCTATCAAATGATTAGGGTATGCCACTTAAACACCTACTGGGTTTCAGGTGGCAAGTTGTAACAGTATGACAGACATTCTGTAAGTGATCAGACCCTGGTTTAACTTTGTAAGTAACTGAAATAGTCATCCGCCAAATTTACTGTTGGCCACCTAGTTCAGAATTATCACTGGAGAATCCCAGTAAGGTGTTACCCTACATATTATGATTGAAGCATCACTTCAATAAACAAAAACAAAACTTTTAAGAGACATGATATGACATGAGAAATGATAGTTCATAACCTATCCAACACAGGTGAGCACCATCACTAGCTAGGATGGCTAGTTAGCTAACTTACCAAAATATAGCCATCTATCGCGCTAAATTCATTTCTGAATTTACTGTGACTGTAATATAGTTTAATGTAAGACTAGCTGTGTTCAGTGCAGTAAATGACAAACTCACCGTTCGTAGAAACTGGATTTCATCTTCGCCCTCGCCAGGGTCGGTCATTTTTTTTCAACGAAGCTAGCAAAGTGAGACTGGGACAGCCGGCGAACGGACGATAGGAGGCGGAGGAGGACTGGGGCGAAAAAGATAGATCGGGTCGCAGCTGTGGGCGGGGTCTAAACTATGGCACTCTTAGCAGGTGAGAATAGAATAGAATAGAATAGAATAGAATAGAATAGAATAGAATAGAATAGACTATTAGGCTTTATACTGAGATGATTATGAGGATTGGGCGAGTATTGGTCATTGTACATTGTAAGTCATTGCTTAAGCTCTGTGTGTAGATAACCTAAAAACATCAAATTACAATAGGGTAGTTTTAGCATAATTGTCCGCTTCCCACTAAATGTGCAGGATTGACTAATTCTCAAAGGTCAAAACTCATCATATTGGCGTTCATAATAAAGCGGCGAAGTAGGCTAAGATTATCTATTTCTTGTAAATGCAACAAACATTTTTTTTTATTATTTTAGGCTTTCAGCGTGTTTTTCGAAGAAAGAGAAAAAATATCCTTAAGTGTTAACTTGTGATTAGCCAGCTTCAATGTTCTCAGGCTATTCTACATATATTTAATAATTTTTCTTTGGAATTTTTTGGTCTTTGTTTATTGTCTTATTTATTAAAGCAATATATAAGATATATTTTCAGCTACCATGACAATAATAAGGGCTGCCTCAAGTAGACATATATCAGATTATGGTCTGATCCTACTGCTCAGGGGCATTTCAAAGATGCTGCCTGAGTGCCCCACTTCTTCCTGTTTTAAAAAGCTCCTGGTTTTGGTTTAAGACTGAGAGAAAATAGAGGAGTGATGAACATAACATTCACAGTGTGAAAATTCTGTGTAGTAGATCTACATTTGCCTTATTGATATTTTTGTAGTGGTGCAATTTTGTATGATATGACTTTATTGTATATGTTTAAATGTATGATGTCCAAAGTAGCCTCCCCAGCAATGCCAATACAACCCACTAACACTGGTGTAAACCCTACAACAAATGCATCCCATTTTATTATCTTCTCCATGTATGGTGTGGCATGTTTGATTCATACATAGCCTACTGTATCACTGCAGATAAATAAAAAACTATCACATATCACTGATTCATACTGTATTATTGATTGAGTGCATATGATGAAAGTTGTAATTTAAAGACATAACTTATAAAGTTGAAGAACAGCTCAATTTACCATGAATACTTTATTGATTGATTTCATTACCTTCAAGTACAAAGTTCACTTTACTGAATTCACCAATAACCAGCAAGTTCCTTTTAACATTTAAAGTAAGGTGTCTGTTCTAATTGAATATCTTCCGCTACCCACGAAAACACAACATAACCAAGCTCTCCAAGGCAATGGGTATCTCTCTTGGCTGAACAGGGGTCAGTAGTATCTAAGGCAACACTGCTGATGTGATTAGATTACAAGTACAGAAAAAATTAATAGCCTTGTTGCCTTTTTTTGGTGCAGTGAAAAAACAACTTCCTCTGCTTTAATGACATTCACAACATTATACCTCTCTTGCATGATTCATAAATTGGCATTGAATGTGAACTTGAGAGCCACATTTGATCTGTTATTAATTTTCTTTAAGAGTTACTCAATATTTGTGTAACAAATCTCAAGCCCGAAAGTCATTTGTATGGAGCTACATATCAGCATCTCAAAATCCTTTATTAAAACCTTTTATTGCCAAAACAAAGGCACTGAGACAAAACATGAAAAAAACTGACAGTGCTGGAACAAAATGAACTTCTATATCTTATTGCTGCAACAGATAAACAACAAATTACTCAAACACTACCATTCTGTTGCGGTACACATGTCTCTAAGTGATCTGTAGTTTTGATGATGTAAAATTCTCATGTAACTTCACTTGCATCACAGAACACCTTATGTGTGAATATTATGTCACACAGTTAAGATAAAATATATAATATACTGTATCTCAAAATATGATTTGAACATGGGAAGTATCTTATTATATTATATAGTATTATAGCAGTGTGTACTTGATTTATGGGGCATTTTTCATCCAAGGAGAGGGGGAGAGGGCCACACATTACATTGCACAACATGATTCTGGACAAACTAATGCACTAGGAGACAAATCAGCAGATATCAAACGGCTACGGCCACAAGCACATTTTATTCAACATATATGATCCTCCCTTGTTGATAGATTCCTTAAATTAATCCAAAGATGGAGGGGCGTGGGATACACTTGTGGTTGCGTAAAGGGTCAATAGGTGAAGGGTCAGTTAGAAGTGGGGTTAAAGGTCGCTTTCTCCATAGAGGGCGGTGGAGAAGGCAGTGTAGTCTAGCGCCCCCGGTGGTGCTCCATGGCCCTTGTAGGGTGGCATCCTCATGATGCAGTACTCTGCCTGGTCAGGTGGAAGTTCTCTCCTCAGCTCCTCCACCAGAATGTAGGGCTGTGATGATGGGGAACAAACAGAAAATGTGTTTCACAATCATAAACCCATCTGAGTCGAGCTCTGCGGTTTAAAATAAAGAGCCGTGTTGAGGCAAACCAGCAGGGCGACAAATTGCAGTGCAGAAGTAAACTTTGCTGGACTGAGCTGTGCTGTGCTGGGCTGGGTTTCAGAAAAAGCCTCGTGCTGAGAGCCCCTCTCTCCAATTAGTTAAAGTGCAAAGTTGTACATCATAAATCATCACAACATGGCAGGCACTTTTTGAAAACAAGCCGAGCTAGAAATAATGGCTAGACTAGATTAGACTTGACTACAAATATATGTCAATATGTCAGTAAGCCAAATGAACACAAATACACACACACAAACACACACACACACACATACACACCTTGTCAGTTGCCAGGATCCGGAAGGATGCCACAACCTGCTCTGCAGTGTCTGTATCAGCGGTCTCTCTGGTCATGAAGTCAATGAAAGACTGGAAGGAGACCATTCCAGTGGCATTGGGGTCCACCAGCATCATTATACGGGCAAATTCCACCTCTCCCTGAGAAATGGAAGCAGAGAGGGGAGAGTATGTGTGGGTTTAGAAAACAAAGCATACAAAATTAAATATTTTATTCCATATATATCATAAAGCAGCACATATATCCATCTACAGAACCTGAAAAACCCTACCAAGTCATAACCCATGGAGATGAGACAGGCTCTGAAGTCGTCAGTGTCCATTGCCCCGTTCTTCTTCTACAGATGGAAGCCAAAGGTCAGATTGGGTTACCATCACAGGATATAAGGTAGAAACAGGATGAAGGTAGGTGCAGGGGAGATTGACAGAAAGAAGTACAACTAACACAGAGAAGAGATACACTGAAGAACAAAGGCAGACAAACAGCTACCAAATCCAAAGTCCAAAACAAAGCACAATACAAGGCAAAAACAATTACACAAATAAAAGGACAGGAAGAGGAAATACTGCAGAAAACATGATAAATGTGCTGTATGTATAGTGCAGTCAGTTCTTAAAGGAGTTGTTTGTATAAATGGAATATCAAAGTATAAATAGACAAATTTATCAAAGCTCTAAGACTCTGACTCAAAAAATGCTCAAAGTATCGTAGACATCGTTTGCCATTTCACAGTACAACAGCAGCTACTAACTATGATAGATGTTTTTTGGTGGTACTCAAGTGATCCGTAATGAGAAATTTTCATCTATCCCCTCCAGCAGGAATCACTTGTGGTCAAATGCAGGGTGAGCTGCAGAGCAGTGCCCTGGAGCTGGTAAGGATTCAGTGTCAAGCCTTTGAACACCTCTTTAGGGTGGATACTTGAGTTAATAGGGGATTTGACATGAAGCCTTGCAGTTACATACTTATATCTAAATACTAAGCTACCACCTGCTGCTGATGTGCTCACACTGCTGTGGCTGGATCATCTCAAGTGGAGGCAAGAAGTAGTGCAGGTGCAGATCTATGTGAGTGGAGCACAATACCCGGTCAAAGTGGTTGAAAGAGGATCTGAACTCGTTCATCTGCTGCTGGCTGATGCCCTTGGCATCCCGGGTCAGGATCTGGGTCTCAATCTCATTGATGGTGCGGGCGATGGTTGTGAGAAGCAGCTCCCAGCCTACACGGATGTGCTGCAGAGGTGATGCCAGGGTAGGCGTGTTAACATGGAAAAAGACACTTTTAGCAGTTTTATGAATAATAATTAAGTGAGCATGGTTTATCTAACTCCATTTGTTGGATCATGCATGCATGCATAGCTGTAAGGACTACCTAATATAGATACAGTATATAGATTTGATTTTATACAGCATTTGTGTACCTACTTTACATGCTTGGATTCATATTAACCCCTGTGTGTATGTACATTTGCAAGACTTTCTGCCATTTGCCATTGTCATGTACCTCCATGGTGTAGTTGGTGTGTTTGTTATCAAACACCAGTGACTCTTGGATGAGCTGGTGGTCGCCTTCCAACTTGTCAACGTTGGGCTTGTAAGCAACAATGACGTGCTCACACTGCTTCAGCTGGGTCATCTGGTCCTCCAGGGTGCCTCCAAGCTCCAGGGAGCAGCGCCCAATCTCCTGTCAGCACACACAGGCAAGCCAGATAGTAAAATGTATCTGAAAACAATCAAACTACCATTTTTTTTAGATTAGATTAAGAGAACTGCCAGTCTAATTGCTGTCTGCTTATAAAGCCTGTATGCCTAACCTCCATCCTGGTCTGTATCCAGGGTCCGATGAGATTGGCCTGGGCAGCAAACTGTCGTCTCAGCCTTTCGTGGGCATGCTGGCGTGCCAGCTCCTCCTGGAGGGAGCCATCTCTCTGAGGAACCAACTTCTTCACCTAGAAAACATACACGCTGACACTGTGGGCCAAGTCAGTGTACTGAGAGGCTCGCTCCGCCTGTAGAGAGCCATGTAATATAAACAGAAATGTGCTAGTTTAATCTTATGATTTTGAACTACACCTCTTAGATCTCAGCTGGGTGCTGAATCTTCCGGTTCAGAGATACAGCACTAGAGCAGTACATTTACCTCCGATATGGTAAAAAAATAAATAAATGAGATTTCTCTCCTGGTTCTTTATCTTGTTGTGAATACTAAAATATGAACAAAAATGCAAATTTCTGACATAAGACTGTATTCGCTTGATTTGTGCCAGTATATATGTTAGTTTTAAAGGTATTTTTACCTTATCCCACTTGTTGAGAAGCTCTTCAGTTGTGATGGTGCAGTAGGGGTTGATGATATTGGCCTTGATCCCATAGCTCTGGGAAATTTTCTGCACCTCATTGTGGATTCCCACGATAGCCTGTCTCTCTCCATCTGCCTCGGGGAGAGTAGCTTTGAACTGCTCATGAGCTGCAATTAGACTCTGGGAGGAAGGTTTTAGGGAAAGCAGAGGATTGGGGTGAAAAGATGTCCTGAGACTTCATTCAGACACTGAGGAAGCTACAGCAGATTTATTCCTAAAATGCTGTCATGAATAATTACGACATCATGTTACCTTGCAGGCCCATTGGATCACCAACATCATACACCATAACAATTGAGATATATAATTTAAGGCAACAGTCACGGTAATAAGGCAGCAATGATGTGAAATGTAAAGCTCAAATCTCAAAAGCAGCAGTGGATGTGTGAGCCTACCTGGACTTCTTCAATAGTATGCACTATAAACATATCCTGCAGGTCCTCCATGGCTCCTTCCATCCAGTTGTTGAAAGGGGCCGACCTCTTGGAAAACTCCAGGAACAACTGATCAATGGTCTCCAGCAGCTTCTCTGTGCGCTGGGAGGACCGAGAGCAAAATAACAGAATTACTTCCATTAATTCACTCTGTTGATACAGATTCATATTGGTTATTGCTTATGACATGAATGCGTTTATTATTCACAAGGCTGTGTGGTATGATTTATACTGGTTTTCAAAGCCATAGTGCATTAAATAATGCAAGAACACATATACAGACACAGTGGGGCAACTCACTGCCACATAGGTGAGTTTACTGGGGACTGAACTCATAACTCCAAACCCAAAGCTCAGTCCTCTATACACGCTGACCTACTAAGGAATCAATTCATCTCTTTCAGACAAACCCCAAACCAGACATCTCCTCACCTAATCCCAGGATGCCTCACGCCGTTATGACCCTGATAACTCCAAAGTTTGGCACGGTGGTCCCAGATGGATTAGAGACCCCTCCCCTCAGGGATGGGATGGCGGGGAATGGGGAGAGATGGACAGAAAGCAGACCCCTGTCCCTGTCATTCAGACTAATCCTTGGCCTTTTTCCCGGGCCCTCACACATTTGTAGGTCCGGAACGCCCGGCGCGGATCAGAGGAAGTGGCTAGTGGGCTTTGTGCCAGACATATCTTGGACATGCCTCTTACATCTATTTCCCCTCTATCCCCTCCACCCCTCCATTTTACCCTCTCGTCTAGGGCAGGGATCTTTTAAGCGATCCAATTACCTCTCCTCATCAATCAGTTATGTCTTCACAGGTCAGATGTTTTCCACAGGCATTCAAATATGTTTACATTCAAACTCTGATTCAGTTTATATTGCATGTGACTTCATTCGCCGTCTACTGCAGTCACTGTGGATCTTTACTGCACTCTTGTGGAAATTCACTAACATAGCATATGTGGGAAAATAATCTTCCAAGTTCTCTTAACTGCTTAATAGCTATAATGAATATCCAATTATTTTAATACAGAGAAGCCTATGCTGGTAAGAATTTGTGGGTGCTTTTTTTCCCAACACTGAGCTCAAGTGGATTCGCTTTGCTTTTCATCTTAACCAATTCACTGACAGCAGCCCCATTTTCTTCTTATCCTCGTTGACAGCTTCTACTGTTGCACTCACCTCCAGTGCCTCTCTCCTCTTCTGGGTCAGTGTTCCCAAATGGTCCCACAAGTCACAGATGCTCTGGCAGCGCTTGTTCACAGCAGCCACATCATGGTAGTCCAGCTCACTGGGAAAACAAGACACAGGCTGCAATTTGTTTCAATTGTGGCAAAGAGCTTGACAACATTATTTGTTTCTCCTGTGCACCAATTACGGAGCATTTCAAACTGCCTTTTTTCAGGACAAGTGACAAGGTTGAAGGGTGTAATGCAGTGCATAAAGCCAAACAAAGCCAGTCTCTGATCCAGAGAAATGCTGAAAATGTTTAATATTGTGGTTAATATTGTAACCTCAACTACAAAAGTCAGTTCATGAGAAAAATTAAGTAGGCCTGGAGAGGAACAAAAAAATGGAAATGAAATAATAGAACTATTAACTATATACCACCTCCAATGCCAAGTATAAATAGTGGAGAAAATAAAAGCATGTGAAAAGGGACTTCAAATTTGAAGTAACTAAATCATAAGCTGTATAAGCTTTAAGAAAAAGAAAATTAAGTTTTCAAACCAACATGATTCAGCAGACCTAAGGGCTAAACGGCAGCTATATTGGTCAACAAAACAGCAAAATTAAATTAGAACAGTTTTGAAAATTATGGCATATACCAAACAGACACATCAGCAGTGGAGGACGTTGGCTGTAAATCAAAGTTCACCGGCAGGGACAGATGGCATTCAACAAGATGTCTGCTACTCCTCAAAGCAACTCCAAACTGATCACATAATTGAATCAACCGCTCTGAGACAGTCTCAGATGTTCATTGTGAGCTCCACAAAGACGGTTATTTCTGGCAGCCACTGTATACAAGGCGACATCCAGAGATTAGGATCGCTCTGTATAAATCTGGAACCATGACCAATGGAAATGTAAGGTCTGAGGGGTCTTATCCTGCATTTAAAGGAGTTAGCATTTACTGTCACACAAGAAAAAAATCTCATTGGAGAGAGCCAGTGACTAATCAGAATGGTCATGTTAGTGGCTAAGAAAGGCTAAGTCAACAGAGGCATTCTTGAAGGCCTACTGTAGTTTAAGTTTCAACTTTGCTCTTAAGTTGAAGGATTTCCCTACTGCTAATTAGGTCCTTTTGTCTACCACCTCCAATTCTTTCAATAAAATGAATATGGTTTATGGTTTTACTACCACAAACCAACCAAGTGTCATGTTTTAAGACAACCCATTAAGACAGTAGGTACTATAAAAGGCTAAGTAGCTTATCTAGGAAATAAGGATTGAGACCTTATGTTTATTTAAAATTTTATTCAAATTTTAGAGTATGCATATGACAGGCATTTTAGAGCATGTTACCATTTCATTCCAGGCATATTTTAAGTCACCTTCACATTTTAGTTGCAAAGTGAGACACAGCTGCAGGTAATGGCTGAGAGCTGGATGGTAGCTGGCGAGGTTCCTGGGGTTCGTAGATAAATCCAGACTCACTGGGGACATCCTGGGTCTTCTGAGTGGGGACGCTTACAGGTTGGTTGATGGGGAAATGGTACCTCTCATAGTGTACGTCCCTCCAGTGGTCTCTGCCATGCTCATAGTCAGACTTGTAGTGTGTGACTGTGCCAGGAGGGAGCTGACCAGTCAAGAAGAGGTAGTACTGGTTTCTTCGCACTGGTCTTATCATTTGTGCGACTGGCCGCTCAGGGCCTTCAGCAACCTCGAGGTTACTTGGTTCAGGTGCATTGGCAGGCATAGTGTTCGGAGAACCCTGAGGCTGATTAGCTGCCTGGTAGGGAAGCATTGGCACAGAATATTGTTCCTCTGTTTCTCTTTCTTCATCACCATGCTCATAGACTGATGCAAAGTTGGTCAACTCGCCAGCCTGGAAGCCCTCTGGATTACCAGATCCTGGGAAGGGAGGTGGTGGTGGCGGCGGCGGCGGCATGTAACTTTGCTCCTCTGATTCATGTTCTGAATCGCCATGCTCATAGCTTAGCTCCACATGAGCCAGCTCACCTGCCTGGAACTGGGCTGGTGCAGGGGGAGGGGGAGGAGGAGGAATGAACTTGTGGGGTCTGGGGACAAATTGGCTGGTAGTAGTTTCCTCTTCAGGATTCCAGACAGAAGCCATACCGGACAGATCTGGAGAAGGGTTGCTGAAACTAGGGTTGTAACTTTCTTGGTAAGTCTCAGTTGCAGCAGGACCAGAATACATTTCCTCCTCTGTTGGTTCATACGGAGCTGAGACAGCAGGGTGAGGCAAGCCAACATTGTGGTCAACATTGGTAGGCTGAGCACTTGCGGATGAGCCATAATTGAAGCTGGGAGACTGCTCCATGTTAGTGAAGGTGCCCTCATGAGCAGGATCATGCTGGCTCCAACCTAGATGAAAGTGATTGTGTTGAATGAGCTCAGCAAGTTGTCAAGATTTGATATCCAACTGAGTTTGACTGTATAGATCTTGGTATTTCAGTTGATGAGTCAATAGTCTTACCTTTGGCAGGAAAGCAATGGACACTGCATCTTAACAGAGCAATTAGGAGCAACTGGCTGTAAGAAAAGAAAAAAAATTGGTCAAACACTTGAAACAAAAAAATCATGAGATAAAACAGTAAAAAAAAAGCCATAGAAGAAAATTATTTTACAAGGACACATACCTTGTAAGAAGCCACTCAGCCATTATGCCAGTGCTGTGACTTTCTATCTCCTTTCCTCAGAGTGTTGGTTAAATATGAAGCAGGAAGCAGTCTGTGGCCAATCCCAGACTGAGAAGGTAACGATGAACAGGTGGTAGTCATTGATTACTGACTGAAGATCTTATTAACCCTGTGAACCATGCTTCCCATTGTTGGACTAAATGCTGAATTAAAGGCAATTCAATACCCTTATTGTACAAATCATTATTCATACTTTCAAAACATGGTTCAGAACATGCTACAGCAGTGACACTACTGCAAATCACACTTTGCAGACACTGAAAATCCACCTGAGACAACCACTCCCATTTTAAATTATAGTATGTATTGCAATGTCGTTATCTTTCTCCTTCCACCATCCCAAGAGTGAAATAAGGAAGAGAATGTATTTGTGGTTCGCTGGGCTAATGCACATACTTTGTATGCGTTGTAGATTTGAATCTAGTACAGATCCTTTATTGCATGTCACATCCCCTTATCTATCCAGTGAATTCCCATTCTATGTTATAGACTGTATAAATGCCTCAGCAATAACCATTAGAAAAAAAGAAAGAAAGAAAAAAACAGCACAGCACCAGTTGCTTTTACTCGTCAGTTCCTTGCTCTCTGGTGTGTTTTGTTGGAGTGAAAACCTGCAGATTTTTGTGCCTCCATGTGACACCACTGAAAATCTCTGCTACAGAGAGTGCCTACTTTAGCTCCTGTGCGATGGCTGCAATCTGCTCCACTCTGTCCTGATGGGCTGCCAGGTCACTTTCAAAGGCCTCATGTTTCCGAAGCAGTGCCCGTACCTCTGTCAGGGTGGCCGACTCATAGTCCTTCTTCGAGAGGAGCAGCTCCTTACCTGAATGGCACACACGCACACACACACACGCACGCACACACACAAAACAAAGATGAGATACAAGAAAAGAGAGATGATTACTGAGCTGAGCCTCTATTGGGTACTGCAGATGGAGAAAATAACCCATGGCAGTTCACTACAGGCTAATCTGATTGGAGGGACGAAATAAAATTATATCTCATCTCCTTTGGGATGAGTGTAAACAAACTACAGGGCTAAAAGAACCACTTGAACATGGACAAGCAGGCAGAGAACAAACAGAGAGCTGATGAAGAGCACAGATATGCAGACCTATAGATGAAACAGGGAGAGATAGCAGACAAAGACAAATACATGAGGACAAATAGATAAACAGCTACATTTATTGAGGACTGACCGCTGGCCCAGTTCTCATGGTTGGTGGCTTTTTGGCGAAACTTTTCAGCCAGGTGGTCCAGCCTCTCCAGCCTGCGGATCTCTGTGAGGAGCCACTCCTCATAGCCCTTCTCTGCCTGCTCCAGGCCCTGCCATGCACTGGCTATGTCCTGTACACAAACACAATGCCAGTGAAGAATAACTGCTTCAAATGAGATCATAAAGAGTCTTGAAAAGACATTTGGCATGCACATTTCAAGCACTTAATATGTTTTCACCCAGTTTTACTCTTGCACATATGGAAAATTTATAAATAAGGGTCACAGGGGAGCATTTTCCTCTATTTGCAAACAGCCAGAGCCTTTTAATTCCTTGTCATGTATAAGATCGAAGCATAATTTCATATGGGATTACCCAAACATTTGCCTGAACTAAATATAAACCATTATGGACGCCAAAACAATTATGACTACTCCTTTGATCGTTAAATTATAAGCCATGCCAAACTAACAGTCAGTAGGAAGAATTTGGACTGGGGTAGTGACTTACAGACACCATCTTCCCCTCAGAGGGCATGAAGGCAGGGCGATTGCTGATGCGCAGCTTGGTCTGCAGGGTGTTGAAGCTGATCTCCAGCTGGCACTTCTCCTGCACCTTCGGGGGCTTGTGCATGCGTCTGTAGTCCCTGAAGTCCTCCAGCTTCCTCAGCATCTCCACCATCGTCTTCTCTGGGGTCCGGTTCTCCAGCCAGGGAGTGGTGCGGCGGATCCACTCCAGCAGCTGAGGGACACAAGTGAGGAGGCAAGAGAGTTCCAGGGTGAGATAGGAATGTGATAAATTATTAATTCTTTCATGAAATAGGCCTCAGATATACATTAACTACTCTGAGCTAGCTTCATATGTCAGGCTGAGGACTGACCTTAGTGTAATAAGTATTTCACTCCAACAGAGGTTCTACAGTTTAATTTCTCTTTCATATTTCTCTTTCTTTCAAAGGCTTCATTACAAGAAGAGGATGCTCTCATCTATTTATTTTTTAATGAATGAATGAAACTTGTCCAATCTTGCTTTACCTCACTGGCCAGTCTCTCATATTCCTCCATCAGTTTCTCATTCTCTTGGTTTACACCCAGCACCTTGCAGATCCTGTTGGCAGCCGTCTCTGCCTGAGAGTAGAGGGAGGGAGAGAGAAGAAATGGCAGCATAGCAAACGAATGATAGCTGTTGTAAACAATGTGCCATGCTCACAATCCATCACTCAAATGTTTCTAACAGATTTCGACAGACAACAAATTTCTGTGGTGAAAACTACTATCAAAAATGTGTATGGACATGAGAGAAACACAGAGATAGTTACTTCTTTTAAAAATACAAATTGGTAATGTCATAGGTTCCCCCTCTGTACCTGCTCAGCTCCAGCAAAAGCATGGTAAAAGCAGGACACATAGGTCATGATAGCTCTCTCATCAGGCTTGGGGGTGTTGATGATATCTACAGCATAGAAAGGGAGGGAGAGAAAAGGGAAAATTAACTATGGAGAACGGAAGAAGCCCAAGTTTCAGCATATCCATTTGCTCCTCTTCCAAGCTACTTTTGGGAATATGGTTTGTTATGGTTTCATTACTGCATTAGGGCGCGGCTGACTGGCCGGGGTGCCATTAAGCTGGTGTGAAATGAAGGAAAACGAAACCTTATGGCAGATTAAATGGAGCATCAGTAACTTGTTTCACGTTTCACTGATTGAAGTCAATCTGATGCAGTCATCAAAGGAGGGGAAATGAAACCCTTGACAACATGACTACTTTAAATTGTTCTCCCTTTGTACCTTTGAAACTCAGTGATAACTGGACACCTAAGTTATAGTAGTTGTTTGAATTTTCTGATAAAACACCCCTCCAGTTCACATACTGTTCATATGCATGCCATGAATGTCATATTGTAGCAGTTAGGTAAACTACGTGAAAAGGTCCAACACTTGAATCAATTAATCCCTGGTAGGTCTTATTATTCCATAAAACATTACCTTCTGCATCCAACATTTTGGGAATGTCCAGGTGCTTCTCGGCAATGTCAAAAGCCAGGTTCAGGTTCCCCAGAGGATCATCCTAAATAAAGAAGCACAATGCTACATCACTGCACAGCAATGGTGGACTTAAAATACCTCTGTGCTGACCTCTATGCTATGGTTGGTTCATTATACACCCTGATATCCTGGATGCCTGAAACCAAATCAAAACCTATTTGATGAGAAATTATATATATATATATCTCACAGGTCACTTTTTGACAGTACTCAGTTTCAGAAATCTCGTTAGGTTTCTGTAGACACCAGGTTATCTTCTAACAACAGCTATACATTACATTGTAGGTGACAAATTTGTGAAATCATAATCAAAGAAATGTGCTTTTCTCACACAAGTTAATCAGACACAAGAAATACCCAGCATTTGGAAAAACTGGAATGGGTGTATTAGGCCAACAGCTGACAGTAAACCCTCCCTGCTAATGGGCAGAGTGAGTCAATGAGAGTGCTTAGTGTGCATGGGGCTACAGGGATCATGCTATCATGCTGCAGCTATTGTCCCTATCTCTGTGCCGCTGTTCCACTCAGGGGGGTTGGAAGGGGGGAGGGTGCACACTACATGACAGGACCAGCTGCACACAGATCCAGCGCAGGGCAGAGAGATGGATGGATGGAGTGATAGATTGATGGCAGGATGGAGGGATGGATGGATAGAAGGATACCCCAAGGCCTC
>OMLF01026918.1:42838-53874 GCA_900302615.1 Holocentrus rufus | reverse complement strand
ATGATCAAAATACTATGAGTTTGACCTTTTTTTTTTTTTTTTTTTTTTTTAGAAAAAATAATATTTGAGTATTTCTGCTGCCTGAAAATTGATAGGTTTACTTTACTGCATGTGTTTATTTAGTGGATATAAAATGTTGAATGTTGAATTTTGAAATGTAAATCAAAGACAATTTCTGTTGTGCTTCACAGAGTGACACAATTTACACCCCTAACAGGAGCAGTGAAAACTACTGATTATCTTTTCAGGTGCAGCATCAAGATGGAGACACGCACAACAACTAGAGAATCACTTACTCTAGGTTTGGCCAGCTGCTTGACCTTCTCGATTTCACTGTCAGCGATGATGTCAAGGAAGCGGACGATGTAGGGGCGGTCCCACTCGTCCTCCTGTTTGACCGGAGCCAGAACGTACCAGGGGTGGTGATTGTTGTCATAGTAACGGCAGAACAGCCGGCTCTGCCTACGCGGGGTCTGTATGGGTTGACCGGAAAAGAAATCGGAATACAGAAAAGCAAGGAGTTCAGGGCGAGGTAACTAATCAAAGCGTGCTTCTGTGTTTTTGTGTATCTGCGTGAGCTCCTCACCATTTTGATGCCCTCGCCTCGACAAAGCATCTCGTACTTCTTCCTCTCTGGGACGGCGTCCTTCATTTTTGGCTTCTTCTCTTTTGTTTCTGTTCTGCCTTGCTCCTTGTCTTTTTGAGCTTTAGCCTCGTCTTCCTTCCTCTGCTTCGCCAGCTGGAACTCAAAGTACTTCAGGTTGCCTTTGGCGCGCTGGTGCTCTGCGTCTGAAATGGTACGAAACGAGAGCACAAGAAATATTAATCTCACCTAAAAAATATCACACTACCTATATAACCAAAATAATACCTGAACTCCTGACTAGAAACAATCCCAGAAACACAAAACCACTGAATAGTAAATTGTTTTTTCCACTGAACATTCAATCAGCCATGTTTAAATCAACGACTACGTCCATAAAATCCTCAGAAAATTGACTGTCTAAACAATATAATTGTATTTTTTACATATATCATATAAGGCCTGAGGAAAAACAAATTTGCAAAATAAGCCTCCATGTAATCCTTTAAATATTGGGAATAATATTGAAAATGCTACTTTGCTCAGGTCTTAGGAAAAGTTAGGGGTCTCACCCAGTGTAAGCAGCCTCTTGGTGTACTCCAGGGCTCGCTCTATCTCCCCCTGCTGGTAGATGGCGTAGCTGAGGTAGTCCAGCACCGACACCTTGTCTATGGAGGAGTCCTCTCCCTGATCCAGCTGTCGCAGGGCTTGAGCCATCCACAGCTCAGTGTGGTAGTAGTCAACCTCGGTGTAGGCGATCTTCCCCAGCTCATAACAGTCATCCACTGTCATAGAGCTCTTGTACATCACTCCTAATATGCAGAGGATACAGGAGGGGAAAATAGATTAGAATAGAACAAATTGAAGTTCATTATCCTGTTTAATGCTGTGGAGGAAGTGAACATCACGTGAACACAATGGAACACACACACTTTTTGTCAGTAACTAATGTTTTTATTGAGGCTTAACAAATTTCAGGAAATTTGTCCCAAGTATTTATCAAATTCCCTAACTTTGCCTGTCTGGAACAGACTTTTCAAGATTCCATGACCTTCCATAAATTCCCTGTGGGAACGCTGCCTTTGTAATGTAAATAAGAGTCATACTGCATCTGTTAAATGAAAACCTTGTAATTCCAATTTATTTTTTTATTATTATTTTGCATTTAACTGAAAGGTCACATGGTCAATTGCATTTATCATGTGTCCTCTGACTTTCTGGCATAGTGAGTGACTTTCGTTACACTAAATCTCATTGAACATACGCAAGGGCCAGTTTTTCATTTCAAAGATGGACTGGCTGTGACTGCAAAATTAAATCTGCTGCTTTCTTGATTCATGAAAAATTGACTTCTTGAAGATATAAATTTTCCATTAACCAGATATGCATTGATTCATGCTTCTCACCGGGCAGGTTTCCAGTGGAGATGGTGTTAGCATCCAGTCTGTAAGTGTCCTGTAACCGGAGGAGAGCCTTGGCTGCCCCTGTCTGGTCCTCATCTGTAGGGAAGTACTGTCTCTGGATGGTCAGGTTGGAAATGAATCCTGAGAGAGGCAGAGGTCAGATAGGATAGATAAAGACACAGTAGAAGATGACTGAGAATGGTTAATGTGGGATAGATAACAACCACAGTAACAAAAAATAAACACTTCCTTCTAAGACTCATTGAGACTGCTTGGAATAATTTCAACCTTGAGAGAGAGAGCTACTGTTATACAGAACCATGGGCATAGCTTTGGCAGAATATTTCACATCTTAGTCATATTATTACATTTAAATACCATATGAAGTTTCTTATGTAGGTTGCAGAAGTAGGCTTGGGACCATAAAATTGCTGGTTCACTGGCTGAGAAAATACGGGTGGGTGAAAATGAACGAGTGGTGCTCTCTCCTCCCTTAAAAACTACTGACAAGGTGCCCTTATGCAAAGTACTTATAAATAAAGTTCAGGGAAGTGCCATACATTTCTGTCACATAAAGTATTTACATTAGCCTTTCTTAAGTGCAAAATTGGCATGGCTTGTACTATAGTGTCTTTCTGTTCCATTAATTAATCAGTTCTGAGATCAATCAAGCCGAGGAAAAACATTTCAATTTTACAAAGTTCTCTGTAAGTCCTCTTTATGTTTGTTTTAATCTCCTTGGGGAAGCAAATCATAGGACAATTCTGATAATATCAGGTATGTTGTTAATCACAGAAAACTACGCTAAATTGACTCAAATACTTTTCCATGTTTGTCTAAACTTTGTAGCACTTACTGCAGTGTCCTCCTGAATGTGGCAAAGCAAACCAATACAATACTCCCAGTGTACTGAACCAAATGGTAAGAACTGCTATTTGATCCACATCTGCTCTGAACTGTGTCCATACCATCAGTAGTGTCTCTGAGCACGAGGTTCTCGAGGTCCACCCACTCTGTGTTTAGCCTCTTCATCAGCTTGAAGGCATTGACAGGATGCCCTAGGAAGCCCTCTGGGTCCTGTGTGGCCGTGCGTGTCAGTGAGTCCAGCTTATCAGCCCATCTAACACAAAGTAGAGGACAAAGACTTAGTTCTAGTGTGTAATTTGAATCATTGTGCGATCAGTAGACACAGCAAAGTGAATTAAAGAAACAGTGTGTAATATGCGTATATGCATGCAGGGTTTCCCAGGCTCTACATGGGCAGCCCGATTAACTATATTAACGGGTGCCTGCATATGATGCACCTTGTTTCCAAATTGGCTATGACATGTAGACATGTTTTAATAAGTCCAACTCAGTCTAATTCCAGCCCAAATTCATTTACCACTAATTTCAAGTAAAAAGAAAACGGAAGTAAGCAGTTATTCAGCCAAAATCTTTGTTTATTGATTGCAAAACAGCAAGCAGGTTGCAATCGCAAAAATAGTTCTCTAATAGGATTTGCAGCATTTGGGTAGACTGCAAATTGGTTTGACTCATTTTTGAGCTCTCACTCTTTGCAATACTTAAAAGAATCTGATAGCACCTACAGCTGCTCATAATTACTCTTTTAACACATATATACAGAGCAGAGAAATGGTAATGTGTTGCATGAAGTACCTGTTCAGTATTACCAGTTATTCCAATATTTGGCATAGAATTTAAAATGTTACTGAATATTAGATCATAGCTCAGATCTAATGTTAATCTAACAGATATAGTAAGCCTGCTCCCTGAGAACAATAATAGCATATGTAATACAAGATGTATGTATCCATCCATGTGTATGTGTGTAATTTTGTGTCCAGACACTCACTGTTTGACCTGCTCCAGCTTGTTCTCCTCTGCTTTGATGTAGTCCTTCAGAGAGGTGACTAGGTCCTTCTCTGTGTACAGTAGATCTGTCATCTGGCCTGTGGGAAGCACATCAGAAATAATACATCTTTGGTACCGCAATCACATGGGGCGTTAATCCTATATAAAATCATTCCAAGAGGCCAGCATTGGATTATAGGACTTTAGCTTGCATAGGTGAGTGAGAAAAAGAGAGTGAATGGGCTAAACAGAAACCAGATAAATTATTACACGAGCAAATAGATGGTCTTACCTATGGAGGTGAAAAAGTCATTACGGGCAAAGAGAGACTGCAGTTGGCAGCTCATCAACAGGAAACACCAACACTGTAACTTCATCCTGCAGAGAGAGAGAGAGAGAGAGAGTGAGAGAGGGAGAGAGAGAGGTGTTGGTATACACATTCATAAATATAACAACAAACTGAGTTGAAAATTGAATAATGAATATTGAATACTGCAAAGATCATGTCATCAAAGTGTGATAAACTCACAATTTAATTTATTTAATGAAACCTGCATACAAATACAACTATCCTGTGCTATGGTTGTATCAATCTGTCCTTCACTGGAATTAATCTTGGCAATTAGTCAATCTGTACCTCTCAATCTGTTGAACTGCAGGTGTCACATCACAACATATGATAGCATATCACAATCTCCAGTAAGATGTCTCCGAATATGATTCATGATTTTAGTGGGAAGTGGGAGTTTTTGGATCATATTTTTCATTTTAAATGGAATGACAATGATATGATTTTTGCTGAATCGTACCAAACAAACATGCATTCTTACAATTTGTAGGCCAGGACATCTCTGTGGATCACAAAACTTCATGTATAATGATATTTTGTCACACATTTTACCTTGCACCCCTAGTAAATCGGATATTGCAGTTGACCAGATTGCAATTTCAATAATACTTTGATTAATTGGGCAGCCCTTGTCCAATGTAAGTTTAAATACATGGTGATTTATAACACAAGGCTTGGAATGACCCATTTTACTGAGACTGCCCTCTGACTTCAGACAACTGCCTGCCAGGTCAGGCCCACATTGTAGCCACAACTTGACCTGCTAAGTAGAGAAAAAGAGATAAAAATATGTGGAATGTAGTAAAAAACAACTTAAGCTAATTTTAAGTAAGAAACAGAGACAAAAATTGATACTGATCCAAACAAAAACATAAAGCAAAGTAATAGTTTGTTAGTTTGTTAAAGTGAACTGGCAAAAAATGACCTAACTTGGAGGATCTCCTTAATCCTTATAGAACCACTACCTCACACCGACCACACACAGCCAAATATAACTCTGTGGTTGCCACCACTGTATCCGGTCAGACTCTTGAACTGGCACAGCATGACCACTACTGGGCCTCTGGCCTCTGAGGAGCAGCACCGTCATCTTGTTGCCCATACAGAGACAGAGACAGAGAGACAGAAAGAAAGACAGGCCGGGATGTGCAAATGGATGCACAAGGCAAAGTGCAGGGCATGTTTGCATGTGTGGGTGCACATTCAAAACTGGGCAGTAGCAGCGGACAACAGCTACTTTCTTTCTCCCAGGGAAGAAAGGACAGGAGACTTGACAACACTGCACCAGTGCACAAAGTCTCCAGAATAGGAAACTAATAGGCTCCAGTACAAAATTATATTAAAAGCTTGAACAAATTCATAGGCTAGCCACTATTAAACTTAATTTGAATAGGCCTATCAACAGTGAGCAAACCCTTAACACAATTACAACTGCAGCAGCACTGTTTTTCAGGATGATCATCTATTGTACCTTGTGGCTTTCCTCTGTGTTTTACCAGTAGCTGAGGCTGAAGAAATAGAAGTCAAGAGACACTTAAGAAATGGTTTCTTTTGCCATGCGCTCTAAAGCCCTTTATTTCAAATGGCTTGCACACAGTGTAGCATTCTCGTGCTTCAAGTTCAACCTCGTTGAACTTTCGTGCCACGCATTGTGATGAAAATCATGCATATCCAACAGATCAATGACTTTGGAAGAACGTGGAGGACCAATTCTGACACTGCTAATTAGCAGTGTCCTGACAAAGCAGGTCTTAGGTTTCATACACACCTCAGTAGAAAAGCTAAGAATGTTTCTGACCAAGTGGTGCACCAGGTATGTAAAAAATGTGGAGATTAGCAATCTATGACAAGCGAATTAATATTTTGGATGTTATGTTGTAGATGTTAAATACATATATATAACAAAGGAGTGGAGCTTCTCTCTCCTTCTTGAAAACTACATCTAACCCTGTTTTTCATGCTACCTCTATCTAGTCAAGAGTTGAACTATATCAAAAAGTGAGCACCGAACAAACTTAAACTTAATATGCATTAAACTGACAACATCAGTACTATCAGTGTCATCAACAATGTGGTTGTTACAGGTAAAGGCAGCAAGAGTACATAGATCTTAATGGGAAATCTACCCCAGGACACCTGCATATGCTGTTACTATCATCTAGGACAACTAAATCTACATTTCTGAACATAACCAGGACTCCCCAAAAACTAGAAAGACAGTCAAGACACTCTTTATGCTGTCAATAACAGACAAATCCTCAAGATCCTGCACTGACTAAATCTAGACCAAATGTGTGGACAGAATGTCAGCACCAAGAGTGATTTTAAAGTAATAAAGAGAGATTTTCTATTTTTCAGCTGTTAGCCTTACAATGATGTAGAGCTCATTTGGCTGCAAAATTCAACCAATCATTCTGAGATCATCCTCTTGCTTTGCTGCCTCTTGCTGCAAGCAGTCTGCACGCTCAGGCAGGTTCTCACTTTGCCAGAGCTTTTAATGAAAATAAAAGAAATAACATCATATGGGATTGCTATTTAGGTCACCAACAGGCAAGACAGAAAAGTGCTGTCACAACTGCTCACACTTTAATTTAATCCAAATTAAATCTCATTAAATTCAGACTGAAATACTGTTTATCTGTAGGGAGAGAAACTGCAGTTACATTATCATGCAAGATGCTAAAATTACTTCTTTTTGTAATTTGAAATGCATCTCAATCCAAATACCATAAACATGACATTGCCACTTAAGAGTGGCATTATAATTTCCTTGGTGAATATAATTACTGTAATGAAAGGATGACAGCTACATCTTATAGTCATTTTATGAAAGTACAATGTCAAGATTAGAGCCAAATGTTTGAGACTCAGCACTGAAGTGAACATGTCATATCAACACTCATAAAAGTAAGAGGCAGTGTGTGTTAAGTGTCTAAAGACAGGACACCACAACTGCCCTTAAATCATATTAAATCTGCAACACACCTGCCCTTTGCTCAGTTTGTTTAGACAAGTTACAGGAAGGTAATTTTCCACAAAATTTGCCTAAAACGTCTTTCCCCTGACCTTTCCCAGTTTCCCAGACTGGGGCTGCGATCCTGTTTGGGCATGTAGTGGGTGTCTTCCAAAGTCTTTTTACCTCATAGCCTCATGTTAATAGTAGGATTACAGGACAGGACACGGTGCTTCCATTAACATTAACGACTGTCTTGTTGCTTTAACGACCAAAACACGACTTAAAGTAAATGAATATGAAGAGTTTTACTCTAAAATTCATCATTAGAGGAAACATTCATCCTCAGATACCCTTATACTGTTGTAAGAACTTCAATTTGTGATGTTCAGTGTTTTCCTGGCATGATTCTGTCATGCTTTGGCTTACCAGACCCATCCACTTCTATTTATATGGAAGTGTATATATTTAGTGGTTTCCTATTTCCCAGAGTGACTTTTGCTAACCTGGAGAATGGCTATGACCTTGCTGCCTCTAGCTGTGGGTTACAGGTAGAAAGGTGGAAAGAGCAAGTAAAAGAGATTGAAAAAAATAGAGATCGTACAAGAGTTATTCCAGTCAAGACAAAGCAAGATTGACGTCCCTTTCTAAAAATGCAACATGCCTTGTGGCTGCACTGCATTCTGAACGACTGAAGCTGTTGTTTGTGGGGAAACATCTCTGACTCTTTTATGATGGATTTATGCCTGTACGATTGTGGTATGTCACGTTTACCGCTGATGTTTTAGATAGCTGAAAATTTCACTGCAATCAATTCTGCTGACATCTTGATATCCATGTTTGCCCAGTTATGTGCACTAATGATAAAAATACACCAACAAACAACAAAATGAGTGCAGGAATAAAAGAAGAATTGCCAATAACAGTTGTTAAAGTTAGAAGAATTACACCTTTACAGCCGAAGTTGTTCTATTTGTGAGTGCAGAACTGCTTTGAAATGTTAACTGATGAATTTCTGTGGGAACATTTTTTCCACAATGAGAGTGTAGTGTTTTGGACTAAACCATGAACTAGTCCTCTGTCATCAAATACATGGAAGCTCGTTGTGTCTCAGAGGTTTGGAGTTGAGTTTCCTGGCTTTAACCTAAAGCTGACTCCACAGGGATCCTCAGTCTGTTTTGAGGGAAACATTAATCTACCAAAATTAAATATGCTGAGAACTCTCCCAAAAAGTAAAATGATGTTTATCATTGTGCATTCATCAGAGCACCTAACTGTGGACTGCAGATAAAAGTCATTATATGACTTAGCAAATGATAGTCGTGCAGCACACCCACGCAGGGTGACTTGGGGAAAATCATAGACAGGGAAACACCGCAAACTGCTTTTATCATGAAGTGTTAAAGTGATGTGTAATTAAATCCACAGCTGCAGAATTTGAGAAAACATAACGACAGCATTATGTGACATGCACGTTGGTAAATAGGTAAGCTGCAAAAGCACAACCTGACCCTGAGCAAAGCAAAGACCATCTAATCAATTTTTAAGTCACAAAAACATAAAATATGTCCAGTGATGCAGTGCTAAATAAATGAGCAAATTTTCATCAAGTCCTTTATTTAAGGACATGGATCACAGGTTGCACTAATTCTTTTGTTTATATAATATTGACTTTTTTATGAATGGTTGTTGGCCCCAGGTGAAATCTTACTCAGTTTTATTTATCACTTTATTCCTGTAAATACTTCTGTAAACTCATAGCCTCACATATGCACCGCCAACTATAAGTCCCTTTAATATTACAATATTTTTTTCATTAAGAAACACTAACAAGGCTACTAAAATAATGAATTATTACTGACACCGTTACTAGAGGTACTAAACCTTACACCCATCCATACATTTCCAATGCATTTTAGTATGTTACTGACAAAAGTGCAATAACTTCCATTGGAAATGTCCCTTCCAAATGACTGAGTGAAAGTTCCAGAGAGAGACAGAGGATGTGGATGGATAAGACTGCCACGTCTTCGCCCCTCCCAGCTGGGGAAACTCATAGGAAGACTGCAGTTCATGGAGTCTGAATGGCTTTACCTGCAGCCGACCCGGCACTAACCCCAGGAATTAGACTAACAGCAGGAGGGCTTTTTATTTTCTGGAAGGCAGCCCGTGCTACTCATTTACTAACACCTTGTTTACAGCGAGCCTCTTTGGAATTACTGCAGCAGTCAGTTGAAAAATAAAAAGTCGACAATGAATACGAGCAGCTTTCTCCAACCATACAGGCTAACATGTTCGATATTTGACTATTAAACAACAAAATGTGGGGTATTAACAAATAACAAGACCCTTATATGAAGTGAAATGAATGCATGCAGTGTCCAAGGAAAGAGACGAGCATCACCCCACGCTGCACTGGAATGCTACAGTTTGTCATAGGAAAACACGTCTTTATTTTTTGTTTCTCTATTCATACAATTCTCCACTTTAACTAATTGCTTTACCATTCTCAGTTTCCCTTCCTTTGCCCTGCTATGCAACAACCAACTTTCTTCATTCAAGTTTCCTCTAAACTAATGTCGCGGAGTTTGAAACTTTGTAGCTAATAGTGGAAGTCAGTCTGCAGCCCTGAATAGCTGTACATCAAATAAGCACCAAAATATATGGCAAGAGAGATGTAACTTTCCAATAACATGATAACCGGTGGAAAAGTCGACAATATTCACCCAGATACTAAGCAACCAATCTGATTCGGGGTTCAAATTTTACCGAAATGAGAGCATCTTGAAGCCGAAACGTGTCCCACGCCGGGTCGGTCCCAGTAGCTGCTAAACTCTTGGTCCTGAACTGACTCTGTGCCGCTTACAGCAATGCTAACGTGAGCTCCGTGTCGTCCTGGCTCCTGTATCCCGGTGCAGCACTGCTCGCCATCTGGCGGTTTGGGTCGGTTTTCTTAAATTCAGAGTCTGAATGCTACGTGCAGACTCTCACACATACACACAGCTGCTACTAGATACTTTTTGGGACTGGCTCTCGTAAATTGCAAGGGGAGGGTTCTAGTGAGCCGTGTTGAGTCAGCCATGCTTGCTTATTTTTGGTTTTAATGTAGGCATTAGCCTCTACTTAACGTTATAGCTAACACTGCCACGTATTGTAGCTTCACAGTTAAGTGATGCTTTATAATTTTCTTCTGGGCCGGACTGGAGCGTGTACTAGGCTAAATAGCTGTTTTTATACTGTATTTTATTTTCTCACGTTAAACCAACAACTGGACATATGTAACCTGGGCAAAGTAATATCACATAAGGCTATTGGATGTATAGTTTATCAATGTATAATAATTTCAGTGTATTGTCATCGTCCTATCCTTCCACATTCCAGAAACTTCCCACTGCCTCCTAAAGTGTGACCGGAGGGAGGGAATTCCTGCTGCAGGCTGGTGAGTTCAACAGGGTGGAGCTTGTGTGTGTGTGTGTGTGTGTGTGTGTGTGTGTGTGTGTGTGTGTGTTTGGCGGACAGAAAAAGTAGAAAAACTGTTTATGTGATTGCAGTGATCCTTCAAACAGTCGCCAGAGTTTAACAGATGTGAATCTGAGTCAGCAAAAATACGATGGCGAAAGCTTTTATGCTATAAAATTTAATAAATACACTTTTATTTCATTCTGTCTATAACCAAACAAAATAAAGGTCTCAACAGTGAGATTATAAAAAGTCATACAGAAGTCAGAAAATGTTACATCTGTATAATTAGGGAAGAGCAGAGTAAGGCGAGCCTTTTTTTTTAAACTCAAAGTGTCTTTTTGGCAAGGAAAAATAAGACAGAACTATAACACATATTTCATATCTCACACTTCATTTTTCTAGAAGTTGACTTTCAAATTACATGGTGGTAGT
>OMLF01026918.1:21503-34186 GCA_900302615.1 Holocentrus rufus | reverse complement strand
TTAATAAACACTAAAGCATGATGGATGTTTAACCAAACGTCTGACCAGGTGAAGCACTGCAATGTGGATGTCACCTGTCCCAAGGGCACAAAACCTACTAGTATGAACGACTGATAACAATGATACTAACAGTCATGTGGGTAGCAAGTCGATCTTGACTGGTCATACATCTATTGTGGGTGTAAAGTTTTCTGTTCGCCCTTACATGCACCCAAAATATAGGTTTTAACCAAAAACTAATCAAAATGGACTAAGTTTTGACACTGCACTGTGGTAAAAACAGCATTCAGATAAAGTGTTGCATGCGTATGTTATCTCTTTTTTTTTTTTTTTTTTTTTAACAATGCAACACACCCATAATTTATGAACCAAACCTGGGATTGGTTGGCAAAACGGATCGATATTAGTCCAGGCCAGAGGTCACTATGTTTTCTTTACTTTGTGAATCGTGGGATTTCAACGGCTCTCTTTACGGCTCTCTTTACATGAGTCAGGTTTCAGGTGAATAGGCTGAAACACAAAACCAGATTTTGTCTTTGACTAGTGTGGCTTTCTTTCGATTCATCAGTCTCTACTGCTCTGTCATACACTTGTACACGAAAGTCTTCATATTTTTCATATTTGTCTTTTTCAGGTTCTTGTCTCTCTGTTGTTCTTAAATCTCCTCCATTCTCTGAATCTGGTGCCTCTGAGATGTTACTCCAAGACCCTGGGTGAGAGGTTGCTGGTGCCTGCTATCTGTGACAGCGTCCAGGCTGTGCTGGTTATGTGGGGCAAAGCCAGCAGTTCCTACGCCGGCCTCTTCCCTCTTGCCATGCGTCTGCTGCCCATGCTAACTGTGGGCTGGATCAACGGCCTGAAGCTGGCACTGACACCTTCGATCCACATCACTGTCCTGATCGCCATCCTGAGCGGCCTGTCTGTTGTCATCACAGGTAGCCTCTGCATAGCGACTTTTCACAGAACAGTTTTTCACATTTTTTTTAACATGAATGGGGAGAAACGAAGTAAGTTAGCTTGGACTTCTAAAGCAACCAAAGCATATTCTGCACTTATGCAACCTATTTTTGTTAAAGAAAGATACGATGACAACTGTTGACTAGGAGTCAAAATGGGATAGCTGTGGTCTTTTAACCCATCAATCTCTAATCCACCTCCACTGTCTCCCCACAGCCTCCCAGGGCCTGTTGGGCATTGAGCCTCTGGAGTATGTGTATGCCCCGCTGGGTTTAATCCTCCACAGTCTCTCCCTGGCCTGGCTGGCCAAAGTATCTGAGGCTGAGCGCTGCCACGAATCTGGCCATGACCAGGTCTCCGTTTTTGACATCTACTACACCCAGCTGGTCAACCAGAGCTGGGTGCTGGGCCTCCTGTGCCTGCTCCATGCGGACAGCCCCTGGCGGGTGCTGAGTCAGGGCAGCTGGTGCACTCTGCTGTTCCACGGTTACCTGCTGGCCATTCTCCTGCTGGGGATGGTGCTCAGCTTCCTGGTTGGAGTAACTGCGATGTGTTTCTCTCCATTTGATGCTGCCCTGCTCTACTCAGCGCGGGAGCTGATGGAGCCTTTTCTACTGCTTCTCTAGTTTCACTCTTAAAGACTAAGAGGTTTTATTTACAGCTGTAACATACTGTACCAGTGTTGAGTAAGTTATCATACATATGGTAACTTGATGATGATACATCAGATATATTGCAATAATAAGCTATATCACTCACATTATTAGGTATATCAGGCAGGACATAGAAGTGATTGGTGATGGCTGATGGCACATCAATCACAATCCATTCCCATAACAAGGCGGTCTATATGAATGACCTCCTCTTACACCGATTCTTGCTTCACCAACTGCTGCACCCAATCCCCCATTTCAAATCTGCCCCTAAACACTCCCTCTTCACGTACATCCCTTGTCTCTAAAATGTGCAGCTGTGTATACTGCCTTGTGGCATGAGTGGCTCGCCTTTATATTCAAAGGAAATTGCACTGCGTCAACCTTAGGTTCATGCTATTGTATTATGATTGCATTATGCTGCTGCTGTGTTTGTGTTACATGGTTCAACGGTTTGGGTGATTTGTATACATTCATCATATCTGCTGGGTCAGCAGGGAGCAGCTCAGCGCAGAGCCGTCAGCACCAAACTTGCTACACATAGTTTTGTCTTGTGACTAGTGTCTCACCGATTTTCTTACTCAGTCATATGACTTGTGCCAATGAGGCATGTTAACATTTTTTAAGATAACATAAACTGAGTTCAGTTACATGGTCAACTAAAATAATATAAATTATGGTCAAGCTAAAATGTTGCAGCACACAGATATAACTCGGCATGACCTGAAAAAATAATTGTAAAGATGTTCTATGTGTAAGAAAGCAAAACAACAAAAAACAGCAATATCATTTTGAGTGTCTTACTTCAATGTTCAAGAGATTTCAACTTCCATGATGGTAAAATGTGAATGAATTTTTAACCAGATATTTGTGGAAGTTGCCCCGGAATGACTCTGAGAGCCAAGCTTTTTCAGATGAAAAGGGGAAAATGATAAGAGAAGGTTCTAAAATGGGACTGGATAAGTATTATCTGACCAAGTCAGCAATCATTATCTGACAACAAGTTAATGCGTGTTGAGATTTTGTGTCAGGAGTCATAAAGCTATTATCTTCAGAAGCTAAATTATATACAACTATAAAACCTATGTAAATAAAGTATTTGACATTAAGCTATCATGGCTATGCAGCCTCAGCTACCTCAAAGTGTGTTGCTTAAGTGTGACATTTATTGATAAAAGTGAACATTTCACCATTTCATGTAAATCCGAGTGGTTAATATAAAACCACCTGCTGATTGTGCAACAAACAGAGCAGAATTGGAACAGATCTACCAGGCTGTTTTCTGCAGCCTGCACAATGAAATGACTCTCAAACTACAGCAAACAGGAGACAAACTTTTCCCACATTTATATATAAAATACTGTTTTATTTCCAAATACAATTTATCTTCTTTCCAACAACTAAGGTTATGTTAAGCGATATCAAAAAGCACCAACAGTACAAAACCTAACCCCTACCCTGACTATTCTATTAGGATATTATACAAAACTGCATAAATTAAAATTTCTGATGTAAACCTGATCGCGATGTTAATATATGAATGTCTTTTGACTTTTGACTTGTCACTGTGAAAATATTATGATTTCAAGCAGACATATACATGTTTAGCCTCTTAGCATACAGGTCATGAAACAAGATGGTCAGAAGCACAGATGAATATTAACAAGTCAGTGTAAACATTGGGAAAAAGAAATAAAAACCATCCTGTAATCCTTTAGAGAGGCTGCTTGTGTCTTTGATTCATCTTATTCTGTGAGAGTACATCTGTATTGTGCACGTGTATGAACTTGTTTTTACTTATGTACATTTAATATCACTTGCTATTTTCTTTGACAACGCAAGCAGACTTTTCATCCTGGTCAATATTGACTGAGTCGTGTCATTTCCGTGTTCATTATGAGCGATCGGTGTTGGGCGGCAGGTGGATATCCAGGCTCTGCAGCAGGTTGGAGGCGGGGCCGGCCAGTCCAGCCTGGGAGCTGAGAGACTCCAGGAGGTTGGTGACCAGGTTGAGGTCCACGTCCAGCGGCTGGATCTCCTCCTCTGCCTCGTCCTCGCCTTCCTCCCCTGAGAGACCCTCTCTGGCTGCGGGGCGAGGACAGCCGTTGGCCTGGCCTGCCTTGTCCTGCTTCTGCTGAGAGGAACAGGGACAGCAACCGGATGAATTTCACAAGCTGACAGTGTGATACATATTTACAACTTATTTCACCTGTGAAACCTGTTCCTCTTTTATATTCAAAGTCAAATCAATCAAAGAGCGAGGCTGAGCAAAGGTGAGTAAAATCCAAAAGGCTGTTGACAGGAAGAAGATGTATTCACATTCTCAATCTTACCTTCTGAGTAAAGCTTTGCCCTACATTAGTGCCCATCAGCTCCTGGTCCATTTGGTCCATGTATCTTCTGAGACTGCCCAAAGTCTCTGCTCCCTTCTTTGGACTAGAGGAACCCTCTTCTGCCTCCGCCTCCTCCTCCTCCTGCTCCTCTTCCTCATCATCATCATCATCTAGATCATCAGAATCTAGCTCTTCTTCTTTGCTTCCTGAAACAATTGCAAGTCATCCATGTTCAGTAAAGTTCAAGTTCAAGTTCGTATTTATGAAAACAAAGGGTTTTATGTATGTATGTTTTATTTATGTAAACAAAGGGAAATGCTGCAAGGCTTGGATAAGGTAATATTAGTGTTGCAGGTCATAATATTTGCATACCCAGTAGTCTGTCCAGTGCACTGGCCATGGAGTCTGGGTCAAAACTGAAAGGCTGATTTGAACTGGCCCTGGAATACGAGGAAATACAAAGTCAAACACACAGTCAAACACTGTTGAAGAAACAAGGCACATCTGCATGATATGGAAAGGAATTTCCTGTTCAATTTTGTGCGACCATGTTTCATCCTTGTATGTTCCTTGTTTTTTTAGTTATTACTTTCTCTCTGTCAATTTGTTCTTTTATCTACTGTAAAGCACTTGTGCTATATAAATAAAAACTGGTTGCTATAAGAAACACTGTTTGTATTGACCAAGTCTACAGTCTAGCTGAGGTCCGTCTCTCTCACCAGGGCAGTTCCGCTCCCTCGTGGGAAGACATGGCGTTGAGGAAGTTCTTCATGCCCTGAGTGACTGCCACTAGGCTGTAACCGGCCTCCTCTTCCTCTTTGTCCTCCTCCTCTTTCCTGCTGTCTTCTGCAGCCCTGACACGCTGTGTGTGTTTGGAGGAACTGGGCTTTTGACTGCCAACACCGACGCTCCCTCTGCTTCTCTCCTGCAACATGCGCTCCAAATCCTGGGCTGTGATATCCAGCCAGCTGTCACCTGGAGTTCAGCACAAACAAAAAGACTAATTATGAAAAAGGTAGGAAAGAGAGAGAGAGAGCGAGAGGTGCAGGATGGAAGATGCAAACCAAAAAGACAGAAGACAGAAATTGGCAGGTAGAGAAAAATCTCAGGAGGTAGAGACAAAGACAGTGACTGATTACTAGTCAGGTCTTATCCATAAGGCTTGCAGTGCTTTTTTGCAATTTTATTTTGCAAAAAAATGGATGGGTAATATGAAAACATTAAATTTTTTTTTTTAATTTCTTTTAATTTTTTATGGTCCAAGCTGACATCCATATATCATTTCCTTAGCCTGCCTTCGCCCAGCATTAAAATGAATGTACGACTTAACACTGACCAAATTTATCTTGGAGTAAATTACATGTAGATGTAGGTTAATATGTCTATTTTAACTGGGGATAAGACTGAAATTCATCCTTCGACACAATATTATTATCCATACAACCATTTCAAAGTGCCCAACTTCTGTTTTGTATAGGAAGTACTAACAAACAACACTCAAAAAAAAAATCTAATCTTCTGTAAAGGTTATTGTCCTATATAAAGGTAGCGTTACCTTTACTATGTAAATACATAAAATCAGGTACACTGGTTCACAACTAGTCTGAAGTGATATCTACTCTTTGTTCTTTTGATAAAAGAGAATGGGCTAGAGAGCACAAGTGAAATGAACTAGTAGACTAGAAGGTCTGTGTGTGTTTCTTCTGACACCAATCTCATTACATGTTGTACTATATATAGTGCTCGTATTCCTTTAGAGTTATGCAACAGCTAGCTCTTTGACTCACTGTCCTCCTGGGGGAGCTGTGCCTCCTGTCCCCTCATTTCCTCCAAATTGAAGGCAGGGCAGCTCTGCAGCAGCTGGAGAACCTCCTCACCTGGAGACTTTCCACTGGAACTAAAAACACGCACACAAAATAAATGTGTATTCAAACATAAATAAGCATGGGTGACTTAGACAGGAATGTTCATACACAGACAGACACATACACATGCACAATCACAATCACAGTCTTCACCTTGATGTTGAGGAAACAAACAGTTTGAAGAAGTTTTCTGCTGATGTCTTCAGTTCTTTATACTGGACTGAGCCTTCCAGCTCTTCCTGCATCAACCAAAAAAATATTCAAAATTTCCAACTCCTCATATGATGTCATAACGCAAACTACAGTCTTTTCATTAGCTAAAATAAGTTTGAATAACTAGATTATAATAATGAAATGCCTCAAAAATAACATCTATGGCAATGTGTGTTTGCATGGCTAATTAAATGTACCAGAAATGGCAAACTGACCAGCCCTCCATTCAACCTCCTCAATGTGTGACTAAAGTGTGTGACTAACCCGGAAGTAGTTGTTCCTTTTCAGGCTCTCGAGGAAGCCTTTCCACTGAGGGTTACAGCTGACTGGAGCATCAGGCTCTGAAGATGGTGGTCTGCACTTAGAGCAAAGGATCTCAAAGCCATGAGCCTGGAGGTGGTGCACACACAAGCACAAACACATTTAAATACAACATTCAAAATACTTCATTATCCCCTGTAGAGGAATATCTTTGCCTTATATCTCATTAATCTAAGACAATATTAATGCAACCCTTCACTTATGATCATTTGATTGTACAGCACGTACATCCAACATATCTGCACAAAGAGTGAATACACTACAATCACAAATCACACCTACATATTTAGCTTATCACAAATTTGATCTCCCTTGCAAATGCTTTCTCATGTTCTTCCTGACCGTGACATAAACTTGTGGTAGAACATAGAAGGTCATAGGCAAGGTTCAGTTAATTTGTCTTTAATGTTTGACCACTTGCTTAGTCACCTGTGAGGTGATTAAGCAGGTGGTAATGCATGGTAACTGCCCATAACATTTGTCGACCTCACAAACTCCAAGGTCTCTAAAACCCTTATTATGACCCTTGCATTATAATGTACTGTACGGAATTCTACTGTTCCACAGATCACTGCCCTGCAGTCATCTTTGTCTGGTTATCTCAGCTTCAAGGTCAAGTGGTCAAGTGATGACTGTTTGTTTCACTACATAAAAAGCACTAAGTTTCACTAAGCACTGAGCAGGGGTCTCCTTTGTCAGACCATCTCGCTCTGTACACTGTTCCATGCATGTAAAATAAATAGTATGATACTCTAAACACTCATAAACAGAGTTGAGCCCTGATTTCCTCAACACCCCGATCTTAACCATCCTAAGTCCCGATAAAAGCATGAATTTCTTCATCCAACAGATGGTCAGATCAGAATTTGATTTCGAATTGGAGGAAAAGCAGAGGTTTTCTCACCAGTTTCATGCCCAGCTCATAGGCTCTGTATTGGGGGTGAGAGCGGGCGGGCAGGGTGAAGCCACTCCTCCTGTCTGGGGTGAACTGTTGCTGCTGTAGCTGGGCATACAGGCAACGAGTGAATGTCACCTGGAAATTCAGACAATCAAACGTGGTTATTGTAGCCTTTGGTTCTGAAAAAAATTTTTTTTTTTGTTCACAAATATTACACAAGTCTCAGTTTAGAAGAGATGCAGACTTCAGACACCCTGACACTTACAGATATAGAAGCTGTGACAGCAAAGTTGTACATCGGACACAATGATGTCATTTTGTAAAACAACACTGAACAGCTGTTTTGAATTTTTTTTTTCTATAGTGGATGATCTCTCTTTGACTTTACTATTATAAATATGAATCCTAAGCATGTATACCAAGGTGAGGACGCGTGTGTCAGGAGGAAAAGTCTTGAAACTTCGACAGGCCTGAAGACCCACTGGATCTCGCAAGTAGAACGCTGACACTGCTGGCGCTACCAGGTCTGGTCGTTGTGACAATACCATGGCAATGCCTGCAGGCAAGAAGCAGTGAGCACGGTGGAGACTAGCTGCTATCTTCTCTGGGTACCTAAGTAGCAAGCACACAAAGAATCCATGATGTTAAATGTACAGCAGCTATAACAGTCAATTGGCTAGATTATGCAGCTAGTCCTCATTGACTTGACTTCTATGATGCCAAGCAGTTGCCTCACCCCTCTAGTCGCTTCCTTAGGGCTGAACAAATCCTGGGACTTGCCTGGCAAGCCTGTGTGTGGGCAGAGAGCAGGGCAAGAGCCTGTGCCACACTGGGTACCTCATCCTTGTGGAAGCCCACTGTACTGGAATGGGAGGGGCGGGGCAAGATGTGCAACTCTCCCTTGTGGAGGAACACCTGATAAAGGAAATGCATGGAGAGGTGAAGACTTCAGCTAAAATGTTCACAAAAATGTGGCGATTAGATATTGAAACAGACAGGTTCACGAGAGCAGAGCCAAATGGGCCATTTGATAAAGACAGACAAACAAGAGGGGTTTTCACAACACCATCATCATCTTCATATTGACTGTCATCTCACCCTGTTCTCACTGGTGTCTGGGTTCAGCCACTTGGGAAGATAGTCTGCTACCTCAATCAAAAGAAACTCCCCATCATTGTCTTCAACTCTGTGCACACAAACAAAACATGAATTAGAGGCTGATGATCATCATGACTGACAAAACACTGGATCTGTTTAAGCACCATAATATGTCAATCAAACTGCGGCATATTCTTAAACAAAACAGTGATGACTCGGCCCATTCTGTTTCACCTGGCTGCTAGCTCTGGGAAGGCCTCCGTGATCTGTTGGAGAAGATAAACAATGAACCACTCGTCCTCCACGTTGTCCCCAAACTGAGTGCTGCCTCCAATGTGAGCAGGAAAACCTCCTATCAATGAAGAACACATCAATCCTGTTTCACCCACATAATCAAACCCTGTTGATATTAGGTATATGTGACAGGAAAATACATTCTTCATCCAATGGCAAAGTCAAAATGCACCCATATTTAACCTAATTTATTTTGTTATATTGACTGACCATACCCTTCTCAGGCTGGTACTTGAGGTTGAATGGCTGATGCTGCCATATGTACTGCATGAGTAGTGGTGCCACCTTGGCCAGAATCTTCTCTATTAGATGTGTCAGATGTTCCTCAGTGGTTTGTGAATCGGAACAGTCCGGGTGCATCAAGAAAAGTTTGTACTGGACCACGTCTTCCTCCACCTCTCTCCTCGACAGTGGGTCCATCATGGCAGTTGTTAGACCTGTTCAATAGACAACAACAGGACCAAGAAAAAGTTGGAAGATGGGTATATACATTTTCCACATGATGCTGAACTACCACATTAATCCTACACATTCAATAGACAGTAAGGAAAATCAAGAAAATGCTAAATATGATTCATTCGAACACGATGAGATAGAGAACTGGCACTTAAACAATTTATTACTGTGGATATCCAACAAAAATATCATGCGATTGTCGCTCGGTCTTACCTTATCTCGTTTTCAGATAGTATGATATGGTTTCGATGTAGACAGCAGAGCTTTTGATATGGCGAAAAGAAAACTACTGAAATAGCACAGCCAACTACGTCTTTATCACGCCGTTTGACATTGTTTTCGTCCGACTATTAATTATTCTCGACTATCCAGTACTATAACAAGAGTTCCTATATCATATATGTAATCTTATGACAATGGCATTCGATTAAAAAAATTAACCATGGTTTACTGAAAATAATTTAAAAATATATAGAAATTCTATGCTGAGGTTAATATAAATTAACAACTGATTTTATATATGTCAGTTGCGAATGCTGTAGTAGTTTCCCAGCGGCTAGCGGAATGATTTCATAGGCGCAATCGCATCGCCGCGGTGGAAGACGGGAGTTGTAGTCAAAAAGCCAATAA
Source organism: Holocentrus rufus (assembly GCA_900302615.1). Classification (NCBI taxonomy): domain Eukaryota; kingdom Metazoa; phylum Chordata; class Actinopteri; order Holocentriformes; family Holocentridae; genus Holocentrus; species Holocentrus rufus. The sequence continues at coordinate 24,468 of OMLF01026918.1, read as the reverse complement.
CGGAAAGGCTATTTCAGGGTAGTCCGAAATCTATTTCCCGGGTGGCCGTGGGAATACGAAGTCGGGTATCCATGACAGCCTTGTTATTGTTGTTGTGGTGCTGGCTAATCCTCTGAAGTGGTGATAGATACTCGTGTTTTCAATAAATTGGAACCGTAGACAACTTCTCGACGACACACTGTTAGCGTTGCAAGGTTATTTTTAACGGCAATTGTTTAATGAGAATATATATATTGTTGTACTTGACCGAGACAGGTGGTGTTTTATCTCTATGGTCCTAGCTAGCTGATGTCAGAGATAGCCTCCTAACATTAGTTGTTATAGTTAGCAACAGCATTAGCATCGGTAGCTAAAACCTAGTCCAGCTTTCTTTACAAATGGTGTTAACCTGCGGACTGGGGGAAATGTCAGACGTCTGTGTAAACGGGTCACAGCGAGTCCAGGAACCGGAGGCGAGCAGAATGAAAGAGGAGGGTTTGAGCCTATAAAACGGAGAAAAGGAGGATGATTTCGCGGTACAACAGGAGACCCGTATCGCACAAACTTGAGATGTGAGTACCCAGTTGAGCTAACACTGTGCTGCTAAGCCAGTAGAGTATGCAGACTGTAAATATGTCCTACTGTCAGTGAGTGAATGTTGTTATTGTATGCTGGGAGGAATTGAACTGAATAACTGCGTTGTCCACCACCATCGACTGACGTATAACACGATAATGTTATTGATCCCATTATTGCCAGTCCATCTGTCACACCAAATTCAATCAACTGGCTACACTGGCGTACAGCATGTGATGTTGTTCAGCAATGGAAATGATGAATGGATCTTCTTGAAACTACCACGCCACCCTATTCCCTAAAACCTTCCTCTATTACCGTATGGTGTAACATATTTTTAGGCTGAGAATAGGTAAACCACTATTATCCTCTTAAAAGTGGACACAGAGATGCTGATATCATTTTATATCAGTGTTCTCATTCGATGTGTTGGGCAGTCGTGGACTATCCCGAAGCAGCCTTGACCATCACCCTCTCCCCGAAGAAGCGGAGGATAATCAGAGCCCTCAGCGTTTCCTCCATGACCTGCAGGAAGCTGTCTCCACTCACAACAGGTAACCAGGAGCCTGGCTGTCTACAGACAGACAGACTAACAAACAGACAGGTCTAGCATGCTTAGAGACTGACAGGCTGACAACCAGGCCTGGGCTATGCACAGACAGTCTTGAGAGACCTAATTTGTGTGCATTCCGACAAACAGCCCAGCCAGTGACAGGGCTTTTGTTTGAGCAGCCATGTAAACAAGCCTTCTAAACACAATTAAAGCTTAGACTGAATTTTAACAGCTAAAATTCCTCTCAACTAAGGCTACTCAAGAATCATACTTGCCCTGTCCTATCTGTTCTCACCTGGTTGTTTTGTAAAGTTACACCTTCTTGAAAGGGCAGTGGATCCTCAAGGCTCCGAATATGTGAAACCAGATATCTGAAAGCAGTGAATTAATTGCTATCACATTGCCTCCTTCAGATACTTGTGTGTGCAGATAAAGGAATAAATAATGAGGCAACCTATTAGAGTATTCAATTACTTTGACATTTGCTCTTTGCTTTCCACTTGGAAACCTTGCCTGAGCTTTTGTCGGCGACCACTGATAAGAGTTTCTCTACCACATAATGAAGGCCTGCTCTGTTTTTCTCATGGTTCCCAAATCCTTATGGAATATCTTTGAATTTTGAGGTGTATTCCAGACAGGGAATGCCAAGGAATTCTCTGAGGAAATATTTGAAATTTACAAATATGATGTTTTACAGGAATGCACCATAATATATTGCACTTCTTGTTTTTCACATTTATTGCCTTAGATGGTGGTTTCCAGCTGTTATGGCCACTTCTCCACATCAAGTCCAACTGTAGTGGAAACCAAAATGTTTACCCCTTTAGAACTTTTCTAAGCTGAAAAACAACATTAACAAACCAGGAGGGAATACAAGTTTTTTAGGTCAGGGAAGCGCTCCAACTTTGTTGTAGAAAATTGTGGAAAAGTCATAGAAGTTTACATACAGGCCACCATTGGAATCTTGGTTTCTCATTTAATGTTAACTCTTGATCATTGTTGCAATTGAAATATACTGACCAGGAATGATTAGTGATGCAGTGAGAGGGAATTTGCAATGTATTATGAATCGCATCCACTGAATTAACTATAGACCATGGGTGAAACATCACTTCCCCTCCCAACATCCCCCCAGTTAAATTTGAACAAAGTGTACATACGCCAGAAAACTTCCCTGTCCTTTTCATTTAACTCACAGACATTTTCTGAGCAAAATATACATAAGCAGCATAAGCTTGCCTGTCCTTTCCATTCAGCTCAGACACATCTGCTGCCTCAGGCCAGTCTGACTGTCCCACCGTCATCACAGTAGACACCAGCCAGTCTTGGTCGGGCATCCACAGCTACACGGGTACCGGGATCTCCACGGAGAGGAGCTCCGTCTTCTCCTGGGGCTACGATGTGAGTCTTAATGTGATGTGATGAGGAGAACCTGGCTTTCTCACGCAGGAAAACATGCACGCACGCATAGCATCTTGGGTTTTTTTTCACTGACGTCCTTCCATCCTCTCTGCCATTCTGTTCCAAAGAAGAAAAGACAAACGTGTGGTGAAGCAGCAGAATGACTCAACCATTAATTGCATGGTGCAGTAGATGTCTTGTTTGTGTGCTCCCTCTTTCTATAGGTATATAGGCGAGGCTTGATTCCATTGGGTATTGCTTTGTTATGTTATCCTCTCCAGCTTCAGCCGGTCCCTCAAAACTTCTCTAGAAATCAATAATTTATTTGGTTCCATGTCCTCAAACTGCCTTTGCAAAAAAACTTCTATTGCACATGTTCTCAAAATTCTCTCTCTCTCTCTCTCTCTCTCTCTCTCTCTCTCTCTCTCTCTCCCTCTCTCTTTTTCTCTCTGTATA
>OMLF01026918.1:0-13524 GCA_900302615.1 Holocentrus rufus | reverse complement strand
GAGAGGCTCGTCCAGCCGTGCCCACAGTGCCGTAACAGACGAAGCCGGCAGTTCGTTCCCGAGAGATCGTCACCACTTACTGGACATCTTCTCTCGCCCCAACACCACCCACACGTACAGGGTAGGATGCTCTTTATCATCACAGAAAACTATATCACACTATCACAGGGGGAACAGCAATAGCTCTCTGCGGAGAGAATGCCTCAGTTAAATAACAGTTTGGAGGAGACGTACTTTTAACAGATGCAAGATGTTGACCTGATTTAGCAAAAACTAGTCCATTCAACACACATCTGCAAGATCCCACATCAGTTTTTCTGCCTGTCAAGTTTAGTAGGGCTTTTATGATGCCAAGCAATTAGTTGGTTTATTTGTTCTGTATGCATTGTTTGATCAAAGACAGCAGTGTTTTGTTTGAACTCTGGCTTTGTTTGCAGTCGGACACCCCGTACCGTCGTTCTTTCACATTGTTGGACAACATCGGGCAGGGGCGGCCGGGCCGGGCCTCTGTGGGCACAGGTCAGCAATCTGGCTCAGGCACGTTCAAGCTTCATACAGTATTGTACAATGATCATTTGAAAGGCTCATTAAAAAATAAAAGCTGCTTGAATAGGGCCGTGATGCACTGAAACCTCTGCTTTTCATTTCCCCTTTCTGTATTGCATTATATTTCGCCTGCACTTTATACATACTCAATGACAGATGCTGTAATACATCAGTAAATAAATTATGCATTCATTTATTCATTGATTCCATCAGACTCCCTTGGCATCGGTGTGACCGGCATCAGCCTTGGCATCAGCAGCTCCTCTTTCTTGGACTCATTTTCCCACCACCCCTTGGGCCACTCGCCCATCGAGGACGAAGAGGAGCCAGACCCACAAGCCCCTCTCCCAGGTCAGTAGAATAAAGTGGCTGATATTTTTAGACCTGGTTCTTGGATCAACTGTTTATGAGAGTGGGACTGGGTTGCAGCTGCTGACTGGTTTCCAGTCAGTTCTTGCTGTCATGTGCAGAGATTTGACCTACTAGTATCGTGACTTCAACTGTGGTTCCAGCTTCTGAATTGAGGGCAAGAAAGCGTGTTGACTGGGGATTGTAACCTACAGTCCAGCGTATCCATCAATTTGCGACGTGTTTCTGTCCCTCCTCTTTCCCCCAGCCCTGTTGGTGCCTGTGTCAGTCCCGCCGCGGTCTCACACCCGAGGGGGCGCCTCGTCGAGAGCCAGCAGACCCGGCTTGTAGTTTCACCCCCACCTCTGCGCCCTTCAGCCATTCTCGCCTCGTCCTAACACAGCACAAGGCAGCGCGACACTCTGCAACACCTGTGCCCACAAACATTTTTTTTGTTTTACAGCAGTAGAACCTTTTTTTGTATTCGTTTATTGATTTTATTTACCAATGATTTTTTTTGGTTGTTTTCTAGAGTCCTTTTTTTGTATGTCAGAAATTCAGCTTGTGTGGCTGCCAAAGACTGAACTGTCTACAGTAACTCCTCATCATGTATGTGCTATATGTATGTACATGTGTATTATGTATGTATGTATGTATGATTTGGACGTCTATGTATCTATTCATATGTGAATGTACTGTATATTGTGTATTGTCCTCTGTGGTTTGTGTTCGTACTGGTAAATGACTATGCAGGGAATAGCACGACCACCCAGACAGGGATAGGAAGAAAAAAAAAAAGCACTTTTTACTCCCTGGCAATACTTTGTCAGGCTGTTTTGGTACTGTATCTTTTATAAGGACATGATTTTTAATGTCCCTGTGTAAAACAAGACAAACACAGACTCAGAGCCTCTCATCGCATACCGCTGCACACGGGAACAAGAACAACATGAGATGCCATCCAAATGGAAAGTTTCTGGTTGCCTTTCCCACCCACTCTCCCATCCCTCACTGTTAGAGCTCAGTTTCAACCATAGCAGGGGTAAGACAAAATAACTGCTGCTGTAATAACAGTGACAGACTGATAGATCTCACCACCGCACAAGCCATGCATTTACTACTGCACCTCATTAGACAAAGTACAAATACAAGAGACAGTTATAGGGAAGTGAGTGTTTTATGTGTTTTAACTAGATTGAGAGAATTCACTTTTGCGTTGTACAAAATATTTGCTGTATTTGTTATACATGTTACTATTCCCTTTTGTGCAAAGCGAAGTTGGGATGGCTTCGGTCTCTGTATTAAACCTACAACATCCTCATTTCAACAAGTAAATTCTATACTTTGTGGAACACAAGCAACATCAAGGCTAACTGCAAAAAAGGTTACAATAGTACATTGGACAGCCATGCTACAAATGTGACAAAGTTTGAAATGCAAAGCTCCTCAATGCATTTTCTTTGAAGTTTAAAGCTGAATTTTATACAAAAGAATAAAGAGATGTGTACAAATTCTTTATTATGTAAATATGAATTTATTCATGTTTTCAGAAGATTTTGAATATAAATGACAACAAAAAAGGGATAGAACAAAGATGCATTTACATCAACCGTGATACACACTGGATACCAGGTGAAGGCCACGTTGAGGTGTACACATACAGAAAGGAATAATTATTGACCGGAAAAATTCTTTGACAACACATCTGCTTTACTACACAGAGCTGAAACTCTTGTAAAATAGTTCCCGCTTTTTTCCTCTCCATCCTTTCTGGGCTTTTCCACTTTATTTGAAGATTTTTTTGCAGTATTTTGCTTCCAAGTAGGATATATAATCGTTGAAGTCCTCTCTCAACATCTGTCTTTGCTAGGAAATGAGAAATGAAATTATATTTTTCCTCTTTAGCTTATCAAATATAGATGTGTGTGTGTGTTTATGTTACCTCACGCATCATCATCAGACTGTCATTCTGATTACCATGCCCCTGCTCTTTCTGCAGTTCTTCAAACTCATCTCTCTCTATCAGCCTGGAAAGTGTATCACAACCACATTACTGGGTAGCATTACAGCACAGAAGCACAGTTTACCCCTGTGTGTGTATACAGTATATTCATGTAAACATGGGCATGTCTGGTGCCTGAGTCTTCAGGAGTCTTCAGTATGAAAATATTTACAACAGTGTGTCCCCAGTGTCATTTTTTGTTTACATTTTAGGCATTTAGCTGATGCTTGTACATATAACAGCAAAATATTCTTAAACCTTTAGATCTCAAGAAATTACAAGTAACCAATTGTAAAATGTGCAAAAGTAAGCACCCTTATAGTATTCCTATGATTATATAATGATAACATAAGAGTATAAAGCTGGGAAAGGAAGAAGAAAGGAATAAAATAAGAGCTGAGAGATTAAAGGGATTTTTCCCTCACCCTCCTCTTGTGGGCCTTTTTCTTCCTGTCGCTCTCCTGAGTGAAGGCCGGGAAGGTAGCGACTTCCCCGCTTTGATTAGTACTGTGGATGATGTCGCACAGCCTGGGCTCCTCTTCCTGGGTGCAGCACCAGACCGATGCTGTGATGGTGTCCATGTCTCCCTGGTGCTTGACATACAGCTGGATCACATCCTGACGCTCCTTTTACACTTCACCTCAAACTGCAGTAGGTCCTGCATATAAAACTAACAGAAATATAAGATAAAGAAAGAGGCATTAATAGCCATTATAGCCACCTATATTTCTATATCCAGTATATATACGACAGGCAGTGGTATGTGAAAGCTATAAATTGATGGCAATGTGCAAATTTATAATTCTGTGATAAATACTCCAGAGTAAATAAAGTTGTATGATTCATCCACTGTTATTCCTGTTTACATTTATTTACTACATGACATCAGTGGGGCCAAGAAAGACACATTTAAGACTTTTTAAAGACTTTAAATGTTACATGGAATTGAATCTTCAATTTCAAAATACCAAAATAAACAAATCAGGCAAAATCAGCCTGCAGCCACTGGTTTCAGGACCCACTGATACCCTGTCATGCATAATTTCATTTTCCTGGCATTTTAATTCCTTTAAATGATAACCATACATAATAACCTTGATCCTCAACCATACCATCATAGATTTTAAAAAAAATCCTAAAAGACATAAGACTCAGGTGACGCCAGTGACACCAGAATATAGCATTTGTGACTCAAAAATAAATCCCTAGCTGCGTTGGTAAAGCATAAAGTAGAATACGGTCAAATAATAAGCAGACTAAGGTGACTATAAAAAAAATGTAATACTATGGACACAGAGTCTTTGAATATTATATTCAAATGGCCTATAGCTTACATCCTTGTGTATAAACATTATTGTGACTTTTTTTTCGTTCGGAGAAATTCCTGTCAATGAACGTGAATAATGTGAATCCTTCAGCAAGCAGTTGTAGCTGTTTGTGTAAATTTTTACAAGGTTTGATTTACAGCTAAGGACGATGTAGTTCGCTGTGTTAACCTGAAATTTCTCTGTGTCCAGCGGGTCTACGAGGGCCCGGGGTCTGGACGGACTTTCAGCGACTTTGTGGCAGCTCCGCCGGGGATCTCTGCGCCCGTTGCCTCCTTGGCAACAGCGAACACCTGGTACAGGTTTGAGGTCTTGAACAGGTCTTGACACCGGCCCAGCAAACTCATCCTGACAGCTTTGTAGTCTGGTGCAAATTGACCAAACAAGTTTAACTAAGTGCTGAACTTTTGTGTGGAAGAGTAATGCTTCCAACTAACCTTTACGTCTTCCAAAAACAGAGTTTGAAGCTAACGTTAATGGTACAGACATTAGCCATGATTAGCTTAGCGTGTCTGCTTCTCACACACTCTGTTGTTGGTTACGTTTAAATAATATATCTATGATTGGTTGCCTTACATGCAGTGAGGATGTCAACACTTTGTGATAACTGGACATAGTGATGCCAAAGATAATAGTATACATATGATACAATAATTTGACGGGACTGGATATAACCTAGAATTACCTCTACCAAGGTTAATGTGCATGAGCAATTTCAGGATGTTTTCAGAAAATGCTGAAAATATAGAAAGGCTATTTTTTATAGTCTCAGTTACTTAAAAATGCTGCTAGAAAAGGAAAGTTTGATAGTCTAATTTACATTATCAGAATTTGCTGCAGAATTTTTGCTCGTGTTGACTTCAGTGAATTTGGTAAGAAATTATTACAATTTAGGTTGGACAAATCAACCCCAGTCATATGTGACTCACACGTTCATACTGTATGTGTTAAATAAAACATTCACCATCCATACAAAGAACAACAGAAAAAGAACCAGAACCACACTCATCCTGTCTGAAATTCCCCATTTAAGCATCCCTGTAATTTCTGTGTTTTTCCCATACAGACCCTCCCATTAATCAAAATACTCACCCATCTTTTAAATGCCCTCTAATTAAGATAACAACTGTACTGTAGTGTTGTAACTTCAACCAAGGCCTCATTTTATGGTAGTACTATAGTGATGATAATCGTGCTGTAGTTAAATGAGAATAATTCAGTTACATTTAAATTCACTGATAAATTAATACATAATACATGCATCACTCATTCATGGACTTTGAGGTACAGATACCCTAGTGTTTATTGGTGCATTTGAAGCAGCACAAGAATACATCAAAGACAATGAGGCAAGTCACTAAGTCATTTTCACTGCTTCATGCGAAAGCAGAACACAAGGATACACACTTACTTTGAACTAAGCATCTGTAGATTGCACCCATCTGTGTTTATAAGCCTGTACAATATGCAGCGCTAAAGATACACTGTATACCCTCTCTCTCTCCGATGTTATCCAATTATAGCCCCATCTGTTTCTGTTGCATATTTGGCACAGTCTTTGTTGTTGTTTTTGTATTTATTTTCTGTCATCAAAACCTCATCTGTCCTTTGTACTCAGACACAAAATAAGCACTTGGACAACTGGCACATCGTTATCATGACCAACAACAATGAAAAACAAAATGACAAAAGCACAGAAGTTGTAAATGTTATGAATTTTTGCTGGTGTGCAGATCCCTCTCATTATGCTCTCCATCAACATCCTACCCACTGAATGGATAGTGCTCCTAAAGCGCTCCTCCAGAGAGCATATTTCCTTATGTTAACAGTCTCCACAACAGTCAAATGGCTTTGTTGTCATGGTCAGTCTTTAAATTATGTCCATGGCTGATGCATCTTCCCCTAAACTGGGACAGTCCAAAAGCCTCCTGTAGGGGGCAGCAGCTCAGCATTCCTTCCTGGTCTTGACCATCTTGCTGGCGTACTTGATAGGGATCCCCCAGCGTCTCATTAGATAGACATCAAACACATACGCCATCCCCGGCTCCAGGCCCCCAATCACAGCTGTGGTGACAGCCCGCCGGGGGTTCAGCTCCTGGAAGTATTTGCACAGGACCCTCTCGGTGTCGGAGCGTGACTCTGGGCCCAGGCAGGGTGCGGTGGCAGCAGATGCTCCAACAGTCTCTCCCTTGCCCTTGCCCTTGCTCAGCTGTCGGCGGTACACACAGTAGAGGCTCCTTTCCTCTGTGCCCATCCAGGCCAGAGTGACGCTGGTGCAGGTCCGCAGCCGGTTGAAAGACTTTATCTGTAGGGTGGAGGGCAGAGAAGGGACCCCTCTGCGGTGGTAGGCAGAGGATGTCTGCATTTTAACGGAGGCCGTCAGACCTCCTGGTAGCGCTGGGTCTGCAGCACCAGAGGTCTGGACTGTGGTGGTTCCTTCTCTCTCCAGGTGGATGAGGTAGGAGGGACTTCCCTGGAGCCATATCTGCACGAGATCTTCCCCCACAGCCTGGGACGTCAAAACCTGTCCTTTACTGGACACGGTGACCTTGACTTTTTGGCCTCCGCCGCAGCTCTGCAAAGTGAGGAGGCCGCTCTGCTGCCAGCCCCGGGGACGGAAACTGAAGAACTGCTCCGACTTGGAACTCCTATCGCGAAAGTTCACCCACCTCAGCTCCCCTTCTCTGAGCGGGGTGATGGCCGGACGGGCCTCTTCATGCGTGCGAGCAAATGTCCCCGTGTACGCCATGCTGGTCCTGTTCACCCTGTCGATCACGAAGACGTCAAAGTAATAATGGGTGTCGGGGAGGAGCTCGGAGACGGTGCAAACGTTTTCCGTCCCCTTACACAAACACTGGAGATCAGCGTACTCATCAGGGAGGGGAGAGGGTGGATCCTCAGGTTTAGAGAAGGTGTCCCACTGCTGCCACCACCAGCCTTTCAGAATCGGCCACACCGTCACTCTTCTCTGCTTCTCCTTCTTTTGTTGTCTCTGGTCTCTCTCCTTCTGTTTCCTGATGCTCTCTCGGGCAGCACAGAGACTTGGGTAGTTGTGTGTAGGGTTGCCAAGGACGCAGTAATCATAACTTTTCTGGGTATGCGGGAGCGTGGTTAGGGAGGCACTGGGTGCCCAGCTGAGGGTGACACTGGTCATGCCGACCCCCAGGGTGTGAACTCGAGGGTCAGCCGGGAGCAGAGGGAAGGCCCCTGAGGGTCCCAGGCCTTCATGGAGGTACACTGTAGCTCTGGTGTCCTGCTCTCTTGACCGCAGCCTCAGGATGTAGATGGAAGCGTGGGCGTTGGAAGGACCCACATAGGTGTCCATAGTGTTGCCTGTGAAGCTGTGTAGTTTCTCCTCAGTCCCTGGCCCTCGCCACCAAACCTCTGGCGTGCTCTTTTTAGTGCTCCCTGTGAGGAAAGAAACAGTGTTTAAGTAATATGTGACTTTTTCCAATACATTTCCATTTAATACTCATTTAGCCTATATCCAGTTCATAAGAGCTTTTACATTTGCTGTTCTGTACACCTGAAGGTAGGTTGTTCCTGGCAAAAATCCTCTGATGAACAGGAGGTAATGCATTTTAAATTTCCTGCAGCAGCAAAGATGGTTTGTTTGATTAAATAGTCTATTGCTAAGTCTATTACAGAAAGTTCAAGATGTCAAAAAGCTGCCCAGGTACTTCACAGTCAATTCTGAAAAGCGCAGTCCAAAAACAACACAGCAATGGCTGCTTATCACTAAAGATGAGGTCAAATGGAAAAAAAAGTTTGAAAGTCAATAATTGCATTTACACAGATTACTGTAATTGAGATGCCATCTTGTGTATTTGTAATTTGAGTGTTTGTTAAATTCTGTAATTTTGTTTTGAGTATGTTTTTTAAATCACATCTCTAAAAGAGTACACATTTTAGGACAGTGATAAATCTGCCCATTGTGGAGCCAATCACAGTGAATGGACAATTAGCAAAGAAGAGGAGAGAAATATGAATTAATTTTGTTCACTTAAATTTCTAAATTTTCTAATTACAAGAAATTAGTCCTTTCATCCTTTGAGAACTACATGGGAAAATCAGTGTTCTCTTTTCTGAAAAAGTAAATTTACTCTGAATACTTTTTACTTTTACTTGAGTGTATTGTTACATCAGCACTTTTATACCTACTTAAGTAAATATCAGCAACAGCACTACTACTTGAAGAAGACATTCTAGAAATCTTTCTACCACTGATGATTGGAATAAGTGAGACTATAATGACTTTAAAAACTCCATCTACCAACCCCAAAGGCCGTAGCACACTGTTGTAACAAAGAGAATCACAAAATATGCATTAATGCGCTGATGTAGTCAGCTCCATTAGAAAATCACCAAGCTACTTCCTGCTGTGTGAATATAAAGTGCACTAATGTGGAGCTGGCTGATGTTTGTTAGACTTCTGCTGTACAGCCTGGTGTGCAAGCGCACACTATATTTCCCATAGGGTTTGTAGGGCTCTGTGTGGCTTAAAGGAGCATAATGTAATCCCATGATGCACTGTGCATTTCAAAAAGCATTAAATGAACAAACAAAAGGACCAATGGACACACAGAGATGACCCTGCACACCTAATAAAAGAATAATATTTCGTGGATTATCACTTAAAGCAATGCCATTCCATAATTTCATGAAATGACTGGCAAATAAACACAAAAACACTGCTGTACTTCAGACTTTTGAGTATCTTTAAAAGTCACCGTTCTTCTCTCTTCGAGCTCAGAAATCTGTCCTCAAATGAGTCTAAATGTTACAGAATCAAAGTGAATAATTCAGGCTGGCAATGGGGACCCTTGAGCTCATGGTCTGAATGATTTATGTGTCACTTTATAACTTCATAATGTTGTTTAACCATGTAGGATAGCCTGTTCAGTTAACCTGGGAAGGTGCTGGTGGAGGACTCCAAGGCATATTTTTCTAATCCAGAAATCTATGCCCTTTTGAGTGGAAAATTAGATTCTTTTGATGAGTTTGAGATATGCATTGCCCTGACTTCAGTTTTAGCCCGTTTTTGCTGCTGTAGGATATGTTTCATCATTTGAGTTTTATTTGATTTTTGGTTTTCTAGGCACAAAAAAATTACAGACGATTAGCTGCTCATTAGATGTGATAAATCGAGTTTTCTTTATTTCATCATCTAAATGAAGAAGAGGCAGTCCTTTTGGCCGGATTACTCTCTGTGTGGGTCTCTGTGTGTTAAATGCTATTTTAAAATCCAAATCCAACGACATATTGAAATTTATGGAAAATGTGATAACCAGATATGATCACATTTGCTGTCAGTCTCTTTTCAGAGATAGTGGGTGACATTTGGAAAAAATAAGGCCTTTTTTCCTGCTTTGAAGATGAAAAGGGTTAAACGGAAGTGGGAAGATAAAGGATAAAGAAATATGTATTATCTACATAAGAATTTGTGAGAGACTTGGAAACAGCTGCTTTTTCAAAATGCATGGGCTTAGGCTTCAATATGAATGGACAATATGAAATATAATCAGTTCACTCATCTTTCACTATGCTGCATTTAGTCATATGGTGGGTAAATGAAGAGGTGAGTAAGCTATGTTCTCCAGTTAGGGTGTCATCATAAAGAGGATAGCCATGAATATGTAAACAAAAATAAATATATTTTCTGAAAATTGTTCTTAATGCGCCGTCTTTATATGACTTTTATGAGTTTGACCATGCTTACTATGATGTGCACTTCAAATTTACCCTATGTTACAAAGATTTATGCTAGCCAAATAGCTTTCAGTCACAAATAAAGCAGCTAATCTGGCTAAACAGAGATTAGTTGGGTTTACCCTCCACTATATCCACAGCTGCAATCATGATAATAGTTTATGGGTAATCTTAGCAAAGCCAGATTTAGTGTTCAATCTCAGGGTGTCTGAAGGTGCGAGCTGTAGTCTTATGGTCCATGTCCACTCACACTGCAGGCTCTTGAGCGGTTTGTCCTTGAGGGTGCGGGCAGCCAAGCTCCAGTCGATGGCGAGGTCACATGGGCTGACAGTCAGCGACATCGCCGCAGCCTTTTTCTTCAGCGTGAAGTATAGCCTGTGAAGAAACACCAAAGATAACATCAAGAAAAAGTTCTTTCATTTTTCATCGGGATTGTCAAAAAGATAACATCCTATTTCCATTCAGCTGCAAGGTGATGGATGAGAGGACAAGTTGTAGCTCCCAATGCATGCCGTGCAACATTCTTTCATTTTTTTTAATTGATTTGCACTCTATACTCTGACACACTGTGCTTTTATTTGGTAGAACTCCAAGATTTCAGTGTGCAAATACCCCAGACATTTAACAAATCTTTGTCTTCCCAATTGGCTACAAGCTGATCAGTCATTTGATAGCAAACCAGGAGAGGTGACCTGAATGTCAGATAAGGCTGCATCGACAGTTTCAGATGGATATCTGTACGTTTGCTGTAACTATCTGGATTCGTGCCTGGCATAAAAACAATGACGTGCCTTATTATGATGTGTTGTTTCCGAGACCATACACTGTTTGTGGATGTTGGGTTTTAGATTAAAGTATTAGATGGCAGTTCGCTGGCAACAAAAGTCCATCTGTAATGCATGCTGTCGTTTGGTTGCCTATGAAAACAAACACCATTATTCTTCAACTCAGCCTTTTATTTAGTTTCTTAAGCTGTTCACCTACACAAAGATCCTTGAAGAGAGCAAGTTTGAGTCTCAAAGCGAGTTTACTCACATTATTCTGAAACATGTCATTTCTTCAAGGCAAGTTAATGAAAATTGCATATGATTATTTGTTAATAAATATTTGATTGCCTCCTTACAAACACCATTATTCATGATATTGTGCAGATGGTGGTTGTTTCCAAACAGATGTGCGACACTGTCATTCTCAAGGGCAGTTTGCAGCTTATTTAATTGAGTGATTAATTTCTGAATCAGTGTTTTCTCTCCATTATTTGCTGTGTGGCTCTGCATGAGTGCACCGGTGGACAGACTGCAGCACACAGGGAGATGCATTTCCCAATTTTCAGCTCCCAGTTTCAGAAAGCGAGCACTGGCAGTGCTCCCCATGGTTCAGGCCAAGTGGGCTCAACTTCCCCTCTCTCCCTCTCTCTGCAGAGCGACTGCCTCCAAAAAGATTGTTGGGGAACTACTGATGACTTATCATTGAAGGGTGGGAACAAGGCCGGATCTAATGAGTAGGCTACAAGCTGTTTTTCTTGGGTCTATAGCTTACTGAACGTCTGCCAAATTCTCCACCCATCATCCACTGCAAAAATGATCCTTCTTAATGAGTCATTTAGTCTAGTATTGAGTCTTTCTTGACACAAATGAAAAATCAGCCACTTGTTTCCTGCAAACCCACTCCGATCAAGAACATCATTGAATCAAGTGACATTATTTTGATAATATTAGAGTGATCCAACAATCTCATATCAACTTATAACCCAATTCTTTTTAAAATGAAAATATTGCCAGATCAAAGATATTTTCCTGTTTTCTGACGGTATAGAGTACAATGATAACCAATTGTGCTATCAGAATAAGAAATGAGCTCATGGCATTTAGAGTAAGAAAGTGCACATGTCACACTGGTTTTGAAAGTGAATGTCCAGTCACATAACTATTTACATGCCTTTTCAGGTTTTAACTATTTCAAGAGATCTGTGATTTTCCATTGACTTCCACTGAATTATGTATTTTAATGCAGTCTTACAAAAAGTATTATTCTGATCTGTCTCCAAACAGTTTTTCATTTCTATATTGACACAGTTGCAATTTAGCGACAGCGCAGACAAACTCTCAAAGATCCAGACTCCCTCTCTCCAAACCCACTACCATAGCTAAATTATTTGCTAAGATAATTCATCTTGCAACCATGGTGACCCTTAGTGATATCCTTGGTTTTTACAAAGATGACAGAAAGGTGAATCAGATCAGCGGCTCGGTCAGATGTCCTTGTGAGTAGCCAACATGGTATCTGATTTGTCTGAGTGGCCCTCGTGGTGCTTAAAGGGAAATGTATTTTGTGAAAATGGACAACTACAAATCTGAAAACATTACCTTTTAATGACAAGTGAAACATTTCATGATTCCAGATTTTGGCTAATCCAGGAGTGATTCCACTATAGAAACATAACTGGTTTCAAGTGGATCATGCCTGAAGCCCCGTATGTTTTCTCACTGGACTCTTGGACTCTCATCGGACCTCCAGAACCAACCAGAACCACCAACTAACCAGTGATAACGCTCCCACTTTTTATTCCATTTCTGAATAATCCCCCCCCAATCCCGTGGGTCTGTCACCTTACCTGCGAGTCCGTCCTTTGGGGAGGGTTACGGTGGTGACCTTTCCCTCCGTCAGCCATGTAAGGGGACGAAGTGGCACCTCGTTCTCAGGGGCCAGAGCCGAGTGTGCCTGGGGCCACGAGGTGCCACAGAACAGCGTCAAGGCCACGCCGAGGCACCAGGACAGCGATACGAGGGCCATCCCTTCTCGTCGCTCTGCTTCTCTTTCACTCTGTCTCGTCCCCCAGTCGTGGCCACTTGGATGTCTCCCAAGCTCTGAAAGGGCAGGGGCGGAAAGGTCAAGAGCATCCATCAGACCCCATCAGCAAGCCACACGCACAAATTCACACACACTCAGTCAGTTCAATTTCTACTGTACCATTCACAGAGACACTAAAGAGCTCTAGCGGCTGATGATTCATTGATATGAAGAAACATCTCACCCTATTCAGACAGAATTATTCATGCGGGGGAAAAGAAATTGCCATGCTATTTTACTCTGGAATGTGTATAGCGCAGCTTGACACTTGCTGGAAAAAAAATCACCCATTGCACCACTTTTCAAAGTGTGAAGTGGGCTGCTAATATCACTCAGAAGTCGAATGCCTTTACATCTACGTTTCTATTTTTAGTAACGGAGTTCAAATGGGTTTGTTCTCTAAATAGAGGGGTCTTTTTATCACGGGTGTTAGCAGGCAT
Source organism: Holocentrus rufus (assembly GCA_900302615.1). Lineage (NCBI taxonomy): Eukaryota > Metazoa > Chordata > Actinopteri > Holocentriformes > Holocentridae > Holocentrus > Holocentrus rufus. Next base: position 304 of record OMLF01026918.1, on the reverse strand, counting down.
GTTATTAGGAGAAAGTGATGCCAGAGAGGTACACAAACAACACCTGGAAGTGCTCTGGTACAGTCTAATCCAATTACCATACACAGATGCCAAAAGAAACACTAGCAAAAGCTGCCACTTGTTTCAAATTCCCCCCACTTTATGCATCTCTCTTTGTCTCTTTTCTGTCTCCCACTCTATTAATGCTTCACTCTCTTTCTGTGTCTCTCTGTCTCTATATGTTTATGTAGGTGGGTAAATGTGTGTGCGGTTGCGCATGTGATGATTTTATAGATGGGATGATTACAGGTCTCTGTGTTCTGGT
>OMLF01026917.1:0-12821 GCA_900302615.1 Holocentrus rufus | reverse complement strand
CAATGTCACCACCACCACCGGGAAACTTTCCTTTCGGTGAATTAACGGCAAAAGAGATTTGCAGCGGGCGAGCTGGCGCTCTACTCTATCATTGTCAAGGCGGTGGCTCTGACAAAACAGTTTGCGTACCTGCTTAAGTATTACAGAAATTAACACCTCCCTTCCAGGTACAGTAATCAAGGGGGTGACGGAAGACAATTAATTAGGTCCATCTGCATCACTGCCTTTACATAATTAATGGGGCTCATTACTGCACCACCAGTATGATGGGGAGCATGCTAGCACTCTTGCTAGCTAAGAGCTAATGCAAATGCTCACCAGAGCATTACAATACAATAAAACTACTGCGAGACTGTGGAGATCTGTGTTTGTTTAATTTTTCAGACTTATCTGCAGTGCTATATGGATTTCACACTGAAAGATGAATAGTAGCAGGATTTACGGGCTATGAGTTTTTGATGATGCTCCAGGTTTTATTCAACTTTATACTAAACTACATGAAAAATGAGGCATTAACACAACTGATCACCTTGGGTTCACTGTCCTGACACTTGTGCCACTGACTGTGTGCTGCAGATTAGCTCTTTTTGTGAGCCTCTCACTGTCTCTCTTGGCCAGTGGGGATACTTTTAAAACTGTGAGATTTGAATTTGGACATTTACATCTTTTTCTATAAATGCCAGCCCTGATGCTGTACAGGTGTCATCCATATGTCTGCAACAAGAGTAAAAGAACAGTGCATTATGCATGTAAGATGTGTGACTTCTGTAAAAGTTTCCTTTTTCACACAGGGGTGGAGACAAAATCATGAATTAGAGAATTTCACTTATGAAAAATGAAGTGAATGAGTAGGTGTGCTGTATGGTTTCTCTCTCAGCCGTCATCCACAGCACTTCAGGCTAATGATCTCTGACGGAAACTCATTCTTTTTGCTTCCTTCCTGATATCAAATTAAAGAGCACAGGCAGACAGGACCTTGGTTCACTCACCCACTTCGCTCAGCTAGTCAGCACCGCTGCTGACATCTTAACCTGAGAACAGCATTTAAAGCTTGGAGCAACACAAGTGATCATATGGCATGGAGGAATCTATAATATAAAGTTAATTGGTGAGAAAGTAAAAATTAGATTATGTTTTATGACCGCCTTGTGAAAATTACAAGTTTGATAATAATAGGCCATTTGCAGGTTGGTTATTGAATGTGGATTCTTTTTTTATTGTTTCAGTGCTGGAGGGAGACACAGCGTCACAGATACTGTGCTAAGGCTTGGCTCTAAGTTACAGTGCAGCACACGCACAAAACTGGTTACAACCTAATTGATTATAATCATCTCTCATTTTGTTTTTACTTCCCATACCAGCTTTTTTATGTGTTTCCACTATGCATAAACAGTGGCAAAGCCAAGATTATAATTAAAATTTTGCTTTACTCAAATAGGCTTAACACTGTGCAGGAACACAGGCTCACAGTGACATGGATGACAGGATAAACCATGATATTCTGATCTTGGCCTTCACGGTTTTTATAATAATCGATCGAGCTTGTGAGAAACTTTCTGTTTCTTCCTTCAATGTACAAGTTTTCAGCCTGTTATTTTACAACATCATTAAGGAAAAGTGGGATCCATTTTCTATACGTACAAAGTATAGCTAGCAGAACATGATCTCACTCTTACAGAAAAGTCTATACTGCAAGTTAGATAACCTATCCAGTGGCAATATTTTAGTTAAAACGGGCCTAGAGACTTTACGTTTCGAGCACTCATAATACACTACAAAGGGGGTTGGATGGTCAAGCAAAATGAAGGTAGAAAGGTTTCTGAATCCTTATTATGAAGGTTTCCTGTCATACAGTTAATCACCTGCTGCCTGAAGCCTGGGGGAATACAGCCTCAACTATTTCCATGGGTGCTAGAATAAGCACATCATTTAGATTTGGGCTTGACACAAATGTGTTTTGTCCCAAACTAGACACAGATCTGTTTGAAAATGTCCTACTGTATCCTTTATAAAAGTGTACTGTTGAGAAACTTTCTAAAAATGGCTCTATATTACAGACTGCAGCGGTACCTGTGATTGTCTTGTTTTCCTTGTCCTCATCCCTCCTTTCTCTCACTCAGCTAATGAAGGCCTTGTGGCCCACTGTTATTAAAATTACGCCCTCGCCTCTGATATTAATTGGGTCCGTAATAAGGAACGCGTTGGATTCATTATTTAATTGCAAGGGCACATTTGGAATACAGTTTCTGAAATGTATTTTTAATGAAAAACACTACATCCTGACCTAATCATATCAACCTTATTCTATCTAATTAAGGATGCAAAAAATCATTAGAGTTGCAAAATATTAGTTTCAGCTCTGTCGGGCTGCTCCTTTGCTCGCCTTCATGAATATATTTTTTTCCTGTCTATGATAAATAGTTAATGAGGGAAAAATGACAAAAATTTGCATGTAGGCAAATTAGTCTAATAGGGATATGTCTTTGCTGAGTTAGGAAAGTGACCCTTTTTCACAGGAGAAATTGTTACAATAATTATGAAATAATGGCAAGGCCCATCTTATTTCGATGAAAAATGGCCCGCCTGAATAATGTAAAAATCATGAAATGCAATAACCCTAAATTTTCATCACGCTGGAGAATGTGTTTAATGTGTTAGCATTTTATCAGTTTAATAATGCCAAATTAGGGACAATATGAAGTATGCTGTAATTGTTGCTGTGGAGGGAGATATACAGTAATGGAAGGATGATTTAGCAGTGCCACCACAGCAAGAGGCCATCAGCAGCTAAATGGAGCATTTTCTTAATCACAAACTTTGGGGGTGTAATTTCTTGCAAAGTCCCCAAACATTGGGAGGTTCAATTTTCTCCCAATAAACAGGTCCATCACCATCCCATTAGCAGTGCTTTAGTCACCTCCCTGAGCCAGGGCTGCAGTTCATTAAGGCTTACACAACAGGTCTAAAACAAATTTCAGACCTGGGAAAAACAGTGGTTGAACACTCTTTGTATTGAAATGAATGTAATTAGCACTTGAATTATCTTGTTAGTCTACATTTTAAAGCTGTTTCAAGCAAGATCAATCCCGCCTCTTCAAGTACCTTAAATGTTCATAACAATATTTATAAGTATTTGACCTTGTTTGGAGCTCAGTTTTGAGAATAACCTCTAGCCTTTAGTCTAGCCTTTAGTGTGGCAGCACAGAAAGAAAGATCACATACTTAAACTGTGTCCAATAGAAATAATGCTTGCTTTATCACATCAGATTTTTCTAATGGCAATCCTTTTAAAGCTCAATAAAGCTTGTCTCAGTGCTGACCAGCACCTACACTTACAAGAAGCAACTTGTAGACAGCTGTTTCTAGGGTGTTTCTAGTTATGTTAATTGTGGTTTAGGTGGAGTGCAATTTGTGCTGCAGCACAAATGAAATTCAATCAGTAATTACACACCTTAGTTTGGCAAGTCACATCCAAATCATTTTAATAAGTTTTCCTATGACGCAAATAGCTACTAGTCTAAATCCACTGATTGATTCCCAAAGATAGATTCGTTCTTTCTAATCAACTATACTGATATTTGAGCATTCCTGCTTACCGACTGCCTGTGTTTGCACTTGTTATGGTATGTGCTGCCATGATAAACACGGCAGAAAGCATAAATAGAGGGTGTAGATGTGTGGTTTTGCTGGGAACTGGGAACATCAGCATCATTTGGATTACCATCAAATGTTGTCAATCATACAAATATTTTTGATTACTTTTGATCCTCATGAAGCAGGCCTATCTATTTTTATGCTCCTGAAATTATGTATATTTGCCTCACAGTCAATGTGGATATTCCACCAGAAACAGAGACGATGCTGCAGTTCCTGTGTTGCATTTTTTTCCCCTCTAAATCTGTATGAACTTGTGCAAGCAAGGAGCAAGGGAGTTAATGAACATGGAGAACACCGAGGGATGTGTGCCACTAACAAATCCTACAGAATAAATTAAAGGGGGTGGTGGTTTGATCGCTGCGTTCTATTTCCCTTATCTCAACAAGTCACATTTTCAATCACTATGCATAGATTTTACATCGGGTGTAGGCTTCATGCTAATACACTGCCGTTCCCCGTGTCATCACCATCGACCTACAGTGGGCTGTCAAAAATGCGACAGCCTCTCCCCAACGATAGTAATTTCATGGGGACATTCATTTATGCAAACTGGAATCCTGCACTGCCTGACACCACGCTGTCCATGCTTAGTTCACATTAACAGAATGCCAGTTGCCCAGTATGGCTTGTGCACATGCATGCGGGTGTGTGTGTGTGTTGATTGAGTAGTCTTTCTTTAATGAAATATCTTCGGAAATTGGTTTCCACAGACTAATCAGGCAGCCCGCTAGCCGAGTTTCTGTTTTGGTAATTATCTTGTACTAATTAGAATGAAGCTAAAGACCTCTGAGATGAATTCTCAGCTTTCTGAAATGTAACTAAAGAAAATTTAATGATATAAAATGAGCCTATTCTATACATCCTCTCGGACGTAATATCTTCGTTAAAGTGACCAAATTGAATGTGGTGATGACGGACAGTGTGATATCATCATGGCTGCCGTTAAATTTTCTTTTCAATATCCCACTCATTCCACTCCCACAACTCTTCCCTTCAGCCCCAAACCCTGGTGGAAATCTCCCAGGGTTACAGACAACCAACTGTAATTTCTCCTCTTTAGATAGAGTAATCTAATGGATTAGCATCAACGAGCTATTGGCTCAATCTCTCGTTAAGAAAACAGCCATTAGTCCAATTAATCACCAGGGGTTTGAGGAGGAGGGCAATGTCCGGACAGACAAGAGGAGATTGTGGTGGGCTGCCTACCTTGCGCCTCTCCCCGTTGAAGCCTCGCCACTGCTCCGCCTTCTTGACTATGTAGCTCAGCTCCTGATTGGACAGCTCCAGGTCTTGAGGCAGGAAGTAGGTTCCCTCCTTGGCCGTGAGCCTCTGAAAGACATCCAGCATACGCCCATCGTTGTGGAATCTGGGGATGTATATGGGGTGAGAAAAGAAGTGAGGAGGGGGAAGGGGAAGCTGGAGTGACGCCATACTGAATCACTGTCTCAACCCCTTAAAGGTCACGCGGGGTCATTTGTCATAGCGAGGAAAAACATGCCTCTTTGCCTTGTGTCAAAGTTGATAACTGCAAATAACTATAAACTGTAGTTCTGTGGTCACCACCATGCCAAAGAACATCATATCCTGGTTATTACTGTCATGTTGGCGGGCTTTCATGGAACAAGTTCCCTGACCTTTGGGAGAAAGTGGAATTTTGATGAGCTTAAGTAGCATTCGCCGAAGATTGCCATCATGAGATTGTCTGGCCCAAACAATTTGAGTTCAAATCACAAACATCCAGATGCGCTGGCACGGCATATGAAACTTCTATTGATTGCATGAAGCATATTTTTCTATCTCATTGTGGGGTTCTATCAAAGTCTCTGAGCTAATACATCAATTCCAACACTGGGAAAGAGCATGAGGATTTCAAACAAATTGCCCTGTGTGTGGGAAGCGCTTTGTTAACACGAGCTGACTGCTGCAGTGTCTGTGCATGGTTGTGTGTCTGCGTGGTTGTGTGTCTTTTGATGTGTGGGTGTTATGGAATGATCAGATCCTGGGATAGTCTTCAGTGCTAATGCTGAGCTTCAAAGATGGCTACAGCGGACGTGCTGGTTGCGGATGCGTCTGGAGAGACGGGTCTGAGTCACAATAAAACATTCTGTGCAGTAGAAGGCATATTGATTCATATCTCCAGATGAGCACACATCACCAAAGTGTTTTTTCTTTTTCTTTTTTTCCCTTTTACCACACAAGTGTGCGCGCACGCTCTTGCATGCATGTGCAAATGTGCGCACATGCACGTACGCACACATGCACCGACACCCACAAAGAAACACCATGTCTCTAAACAAATGCCTTGGCTGACCATCAAAACTGGTAGACCTCGTGCCCTTCCAAAGAGATTCTAGCCAGTCAGAGGGTAATCAACTCTCAAATAAAACCGACATCAAGGAGACTGGGATTTATACAAGGAAATGGTGCGGAGCTTTGAACTCAGCATCATTCCCCATCGCTCTTGGGAGAGGCATCTTTTGTTGAATCGTGACCTCAGACATAGGAATAGCATACATTCATCTTCATCGTACATTAGAATTGCGCTTCTCATTCATTTATGCGCTTTCCGTCTTGGAGGAATTCATCGTCTTTGCATCTGTTTGCTTCAAAACAAGCTAATTTCCTAGGTGAAGGACGTGCCCTGGATGTGAGCACATGCTGTTGTATCTGGTGTAATGTATGACCTGGATGGATATGGCTCTCTTGAATTCTTCTTCAGCATAGTAATCGCCATATGGGAAATTGCTAAATTATGGAATACATCTATTTTAACACAATTTTCATGACAAAACACTGAAATTGCAACATGGAATCTGATCACAGTGTGTGAACATTGCCTGTTACACTCTGCTCAGGGTTTTTCCTGCCAAACCTACAGTAGATGAATAGCACCCGGCAGACTGTGACATCATATATTTCTATTTTATTCATTGGCCATCGTGCCATGGCAGCGTTACAAATACACTGAGTCATTGAAATGGCTGTAGTTTTAATATACTTTGAGCCATGTCTTACCAACTTTGTATTAATATTTATTAAAAGTAAATGCCACTGAATTATTTCTTGATCCCTTGAGTTTAAATTTATCATGGAATACAGAACATTGGTCATTCATTGTCATTCGTCAGAGAAACAAATCTCCTACCTCCCAATGTGATGTCATACCAATGCACACTTGTAGTGTGGATGAATTTTTTTAAGAAACATAGCGACATTTAAGATGGTCAATGAATGATCAGGTTATTTAGTTTTAGTCTCACTGCTTTCAAACAACAACATGCACATACAACAACATGCAAATGTACTGATACAGTACATTTGCATGTTTGTGCGCAGACACACACACACACACACACACACACACAGTAGTTAACTAACTGAATCCAAACTGAATCAGTTTTTCAGTCTTGAGCGTTGTAATCATTAGGATGTAATAGCACTTATATCAGGATCACATCACTTCTTTCCTGCATTTGTTAAGTTTCAGGGAGGGGATACGAGGAAAACACACCACTGATATGTATTTTTGCAGCCAGTGAATAAAGGCTGCCTAAAATGTAATTAAAAAAGGATAACAGTCCATTCTATCTATACATATAGCCCGAGGCATTTTTTTAGAAATAGGTCACGCACTGTGTCAGAGCCCCTTCCTTGCAGCCAATAGGAAACTGTAACCCATAAAATTATCAGCCTTGCTTCAGCCTCGTGGCCTACATTCAGTACAAACCCGTGTGGCGGTTGAGTGGCAGAAGTCATTATTCCCGGCTGCTGTTTTAATATTGTCCATTTAGCCCGGGCCCGATAAGCGTCCCGCTTACTGAAATTAGATGGCACCCTCTCCTCGTCTGCCAATCTCAAACTGATTAATTCAATAAGGGTTTTCTTACATTTTGAGCCGTTAATGGAATTTTGGTCTTATATGAGGGTGGGAGAACACACCTTTGATGACTGCCGAGTTACAGTACACAGTAATTTATCACCCGGCCCACTACTTCTTTACCTCCTTGCTGCAAAAAAAAGTCTTTCTATTATGTTAAAAATTAATAGTCATCTTTTAAAGTGGACATTTGCAATCAATAGGCCTGCAGCACATGTTGTAAGTCTGGCCTTCCATTGCAATGCAGTCTTACGCTGTAATATTACAGTGAAAAGCCCATCAAATGTAGACTGGATTTGTTAGCGGTCAGGCTTCTTAAACTCAGTATCATGTCTTTGAATGCAAGATCCATTGAGAGGATCAAATTTATTTTTGGTGTTTTATTTCATGTTCATCTTCACCCATCAGGAGCCTGTAAACAGCTCCCTATAGTGCATGAAGGCTGAGTGTAAAAAAAAATGTGCTAAAACAGTCTGAAGGACTAAATCACAATGTAGTCCTTGCAAGCAAATGCTTCAGCATGGCTGACCTCAATCTGCTAGACTTCAATGGAACATAAAGTGCATTAAGATACAGTATGTATGTTCACCACCATGTATATCCAGTCTATTTCAATATGTATGAAACCAGCAGTGATACCAGCCATGCAAAACCTACAGTCTAATCGGATAAGGTAAGGGGGTTACATGTTCACGCTATATCAAAATGCATCTAACTTTTGAAATTAGAGACGCTTTAAATTTTTCAACCAATTGCAGAGTATGGTATGTTCAAAGCAGATACTGTGTGTGTGTGTGTCTGTCTGTGTGTGTATTTCTGGGTATGTGTCTGATAACTCTTTATATGTGTATGTAAATATGTGTGTGAGCTTGTGTATGTGTATGTGTAGCAGAGGGGTTCATGCATAACTGCATAAGTAATTCCATGTGACTATAAAATCAAAATGGATTAGATCAACATTTGTTTTAGTGTTTTTCCCCCCCCTTTTATATGGACAAGGCAGAGAAGGAAATAAGGGGGGGTTACTAGAGTTATTTCTGAACGGGTGCTGGAGTCTGGTAGGCTGGTGAGGGCCAGAGTGTTTCAGAAAGGGTCTTTCTCTTCATTGGCAGAATGTCCCTACAGGCTGCCTCAATCCAAAAATACCCAATGATAATTCCCCGCTTTCGCTACTCGAGCGCGCTTCCTGCACGCCAACTGTGTTGTGACACTTTTCAGCCACCAGGAAGGTCAGAGACAGAGCTCAAAGTCAGGAGCAAAAGCGCAATGTGACATAAAAGAGGAGCTGGATCCACTTCGAGGAACCAGAACCTAGTGGTTTTGAGGAACTTGGTCACTGGGCCATGTATGCATTCTAAACACTGTGAAATGATATTTTCTCAGATGCACTGTTGGGTCATAGGAAAACAAGATACACAGTTATGATGTTGTTTTTAAAAAGCTCTGCATTCAGCCAGAAAAAAAAGTACAGCTTCACAGCCAAATTGAATTTAGTCTTGTCCTGGAAAAGATGCTCATAAAAACATATAAGTAGTTTTCTCACACACAGAACCACCAGAAACAGGCTCACAAACCATTTTGGCACCCAACCAGATGCTCCTATAGACCTAACAGCTTGTTCACAGCCTAGGAGTATATGCTGGTATACAAAGTATATCAAACTATTTTGGGCATAATAGAATTAAGCCACCTAACAGCTTAACTGACACCTGAATAAAAGGTCCTCTGTTTCAGCTATATGATTACCTCAAATAAAGGATCAAAGCGCGACTCCACAGAGTTTATTAAGACCAAGAATTAGCGCATTGCAAAAAAATTCCATCTTAATAATTAATTTAGTCTCACATTTAGTCTTAAAATCTTGCTTTTCCTATATCAAGTGAAAAAGTGGGATGAGATAATCCCTCTTGTTTCCAATGCTAATTAACTTGTTTACAGAATTTTCTTGACTCGAGTGTCATTTTCTTGTTACTAGTGGGCTGATTTGCCCTGTTCTGTCATGCTTCAACAGATTTATACTTGCTCCCATAAAAATTCTTGAATTGAGTGAAACTGCATTGAAAACAAGTGGGATTATCTCATCCCACTGGCAGATTTTTTCACTGGTTTTAAGAAAAAACAAAAAATGTATGATGGAATATGAGACAAAACGACTTGTTCAGATCAGGTTCAGTTTTTTTGCAGTGTGTTACCTGAGTTACAGTATCTGTCTTTTCCTGCGCTTTATGTGTCACTTGTGAAAAGTTTCAAGATACTACAGTTGAGTTTTCTCAGCAATTTTTAATCTATTGGGAAAACTCTATGTGCTTTTACTCAGATTTATATTTAGACAGTACAAGATAGCTTAGTATTACCTGTAGCGCTGGACACCTGAGGTGAAACTGCAACCAGATGTCTTATCACACACTCAAAGAATATGCCAAAGTGTTGGTGTAATGACACGAGAACTATTTCATTGAAAAAAACTTTTTAGCCTCCGGGCTTTTAGTTGCTTTCATTCGCTTCAGGTTATAATTATGTCTTTATAATTATAACTGACAGCGGGCTGCTCACACTCATCAAAGTCTTGTCTTTTGCTTCCAATGTGTGTGCGTCAAATATAACAAAGTCCATTTTCAATATCCAATAATTTTCTCGGTGTAGTATTTTTTTGCCTTTGGACGTAGTTGGTGCACATACACCTCTATTCTTCTCTATACTCTATTCCTACTGACAATGAACCAAGATGGTGGTGTCAATAAAGCGTGAGGCGACTGTCCAACACCATTGCAACCCTTCTATTCACAGTTACAGGGATTTGGTTTTGGGCACTAGCTTTACGTGTGTCTCACCTGAGCAGGTAAATGGAGAGAATGGTGATGGAGAGGAGGAAGAGGACGGCGTAGAGGAAGAGGGTGATGACCACTCCTGCTGTGCCCGACTGGTCAGCGCGATAGAAGTGCCAATAAAGCTTGGCGGCGTCACCCACCGGTGTGTCTGGACTGTAGGCGAGACGCTGAACAGACAGAGATTGTAAGAGAATGAAAAATAAATAAATAAATAAAGAACAGACATAGATAGGCACACTGTAACTGTCAGATTTATTAAAGTGGACATTTGCAATATGGGAAAGCTCTTGGCCAGGACAGAGATTAGTCAAAGTCACATGATGGGTCAAATTCAGAATTTGGTTTCAAGTGCTGTTTTGTTGGAATTACTGTACTGTACCTGTAACTAAAATTACAACTAAAATTATTTTAAAATATATTATAGCAAGGATATGGCATCATTATCATCATTTTATTTTGAGACAATAAAAAAATGGCAACAGAGTTTTTTTTTTTAGCAGAATTAATATTACAATAAGGTCTTAGAATGCCATTATATTGAGATTCTCTCTAAAAATAACCTCCTGTCAAATGATTCAAACTGTGAACGGTCCAAGTGATTTCAGTTGCCCTCAGTGACAAAATCCAACCCACTGCCAAAAAAGACACACATCTAACCTTGCACATTTTCTTTTTCACCCTCTCCCCTCCCCTTTTTTTTGTAATCTAAAGTCACTTTGCCAAGATAAAGTGAACTCCTATTTAAAGTGCACAAGTGTCCAAGTTATTTTTAAGTGACTTACCCCGAGGACGGCGTCCACTGCAAAGACTGCCAGGGGGTCGAGGACTGTCCACACTCCCTGAGCCATGATAAACTTTGACGTGAAGGAAGGGAGTGAGCCAAATATCTGTTGACAGCCCCATCTGATCAGAACCAGCAGGAACGTTACTGCGTTCAAGGTCAGGGGTCCCACCACCACCATCGCCAGCTCCTCCCGGGTGTGGAGCAAAGAACTCTGGTAAACGAGGTCCACCGTGTGCGCGTGGAACTGGAATCTGGTGGGACCGAGAGGGGTGCTGTGTGTGCGTTTTTTTAGGCTCGGTGTGTATTGTGTGCAAGTGTGAATGTGTGTGCCTCGTGCTCATGTGTGTGTGAGTCGTTGAGGAGGAAAAAGGAGATGTACTGCAGCCCAAGGGCAACTGATTCTAGTAATTCTACTGTTCTAACACTCTAAATTATAAAGTGCTGGATATTGTCAAGGACCTCATGATACATTACGTATCACGATACATGGGTCATGATACACTATATCACAATACTTATATAAAATATACAAGATACTGTATGACACATTGAGTGACAAACTAACAATTTAAAACAAAATTCCCATTCCGATTAATTAAAAACCGACAGTATATGTAATATAATAGCAGAATGCACTCACATAACACAGTGCATCAAAATTAAGATGTCATAATATCATATGAAAATGAAGTGGAAGAGGCAAGAGAATTGATACAATATTGCAAAAATATCTACACTCAGGTACATCGATTTTTTTGTAGTTATAAAAATTTAATAAATGATATTTGATATCGATCTTCAAAATGAACACTGTCATTTGCTGTTGCATTAGCATGTGCTTTATTACCATTATGAAGCATTGGGAAAATCGGTGAATTGCCACCGTTGACATTTACTGAGCTAATCCACTGTAAGCAAACAAGCTATGAGGAAGAGTGTTATCACCTGTGTTTTCAGACAGCAGGGCTTTTGAAACTCCCTTCCTGTAAGTTAGTTTCTCCATTTACAGCAAGCCTCATGAGTTTCTTAATCTTCCCATCAGTCAGGAGGAGGCAGAGCGAGTGGTGGGAGAGGACAGGTCCAGTTTTTGCTCATTAATTCCCATCTGATTTGCTCCAAGAGTCAAGCCTCTCTCAGATCCTGTCCATTAATCTGACAGTAGAGGTTCATTGGTGTTCTATCTGAAGCAAATCACTTCCTAATACGCAGATTGCAGCCTCCAAAAATCCTCTTAGAGCACAGAGATTACCTCACTGGATGACCGGTAAAGACACAAAAGTCTAATGTTATTTTCTGATGTTTTGCATTGGAGGCTGTTATTTTCCCCCCATAAATCACATTGTTAACTTTTCATGCCAAGTATGACAGGGGCAATATTACATTCATGCTCAATCTGGTTATAATGTAATGAAGCTTTCCAGTTCAATAAATTGTAACTATTTTTTTGTTGTTGTTGGCAACATCTTTCCATATAAAATGCAGCGTTGGTGTCTCTATGAATGGGGTGTAGTGTTGTAATGTCTGATCTGCATGTGGCGCTTTATAATGGTGTTAGCCTGTGAGGTGTTACTGCCCAGCAATGTGCATCTTGGTCATATGACGAGTGCTAATGTGTGTGTGTGTGTGTGTGTGTAGGTAGATAGGTTGTGGTGGGGACCCCACAAGGTGTAAGCTT
>OMLF01026915.1:0-11646 GCA_900302615.1 Holocentrus rufus | reverse complement strand
TGGGGGGGGTCATCTCTCTCTTCAATGCAGAATGGCTGGATTTACAGCTGCATGCTGACTGCACTGCAAGCACAGCAGAAAGCACCTGATAGCATCTCCTTGGGGGAGGAACCGCCTGACCCCTTTGTAGTCTCACTAACAGTCACCCCAGCACCATAAATCATGTTAATTACTTGACTGATGGAATAAATCTTAAAAAAAGTCAGTCTGTGGCAGGGAGGCTTGGAACAAGAGGTTCCCGCATCACAGTTCTGCTGGCTCTGCGTTATCTGTCATCCCACAGTCACTGTGTAATCTGTCCATTTGTTGTTGTGTGAGCGGGACTTCTGAGGACGTGGACGGGCTGAGGAGGGACGGCGCATTTCTGACACAGATATCCTCCAGCAATCCATCTTCTTATGGGTGGTCTCTGAGGATGTATTTCATGAAACTAAGTTTAATGGCAAACTGAGGATCAGCAGGTTGCTGTGTTAAAATGCAAATGCATGGAACGGGGCTTCATTTAAGAAACAGTTTGCTTTTCTATCACGGAAGCCAGACAGCAATGGAAAGTTTTTCCACAATGTTTTTGCAACATTTTTTTATTTTTATTTTTATTTTTTTTACTATTAAGTACTGTATCACAAAAACTCAAAAAGTCTGCTTTAGATTATGGTTTCAAACACTGGGCATCAAGCTTTCACCACCATTGCACGAAAAAGAAAATAAAGTTGTTTTTGAAAAGCCATCTATTGTGAAAATATAAGTGACATATTTATTTCCCGTTTCTACATGCTACCTACATGGAGCTGTAACAGTCCAACTCGCAGCCACAGAGCAGCATGCCAAAGACATGAAAGGTCATTCACACACAATAACAATCCTTCTAAGAGTGCACTCACAGCCTTGTGGGTAATTACAGTTCTTTCGCTGGAGTGTTTTGTGTTTCGCTTTGCTTGTTCTGTCTCAAAAGCTAACAACCACTCATTATTCACGGTTTGAGTTGGGCTTTTTTTTTCCCTTCAGTAGGGCAAATTACACACAAGAGTGACAGCTCTCAGAGAAAGAGAGGACCAGCAGCCTCGCCGGGTTCTGGTAAGTGCAGTCTTAAATCAAGGGGGCAGGGACGCTGACTACAGCCCTGCAGTCTGTTGACTTTGTGGCAAGGGCAGCAAAGGGCTGGAGACATGGATATACTGTACTGTAACAGTGCCCACTACAATAAACTGCCTTCCATAGGAGCCACAAAGAGTCCATGATATACTATTCTGAGATGCACGTCCGCCGCTTCATTTCTTAAAAACTGCACGATTCATCCACTGAAGGAGCTTTTGGCGCAAACAAAGTGGGAGCTGTCCTAATTCTAAGATAGAAAGTTTACTGAAGCGTATATATCTGTGTGTGCAAAGACTCCAAGCCCTGCAGGCCCTCGCTGGCACCACACAGGGCGGCCGACACACACACACACACACACACACAACCAGACCTCACACACACATGCACGTGCATGCACATACACACACACACTCACAGATCTACCTGCCTGGTGAGTTTGGGGAATGTTTCTCCTTTGGATGGATTTATGGTGGCAAACAGAGGGTAATGAAACCCAGAGAGATATTTACTGTCAGTGTCAAAGCTTATTATCCTGGGGAGGAAAATGGGGTCAACTGGAAATACTTGCTGAAAACTGGGTGTTGTCTCTTGAGTGAAGGGGGAAAAAAACAGTCTTCTCTCTGTGTGTCGCCAGAGTTCTGAGATCTCGAACAGTGAGGTCAGTGTCAAAGCATCAAACATCAATGAGGCAGGAATAAATGAGCAATTCACAGAAAACTTCTGATGTTGAAATTATTTTGCCGCAGCATTTTCCTCATGGTGCACTGTATAATTACTTTGCTATGGTCTATAACTTCCACTGTGCAGCTGATCTGGCGTCTTCCTCTATTTAAAGAGCATGTAAGGCCACCGAGTGAACATCAGGATCACGCAGATTCACCAAACAGAAGGAGAGCGTTGGGCTGGCACACCAGTGTCTGATGTCGAATCGCGTAACTTTTATTAGGCGACGTTCATGCCGCGGCTTAGGCAGCGGTTTCATTTGACAAACATCAAAGTATTCTGCCAGGCTTGCGCAGGCTTGTTACCTGCCAGGCAACAAAAGCATCAGGGGATAAAAGTTTGATAGTGATCCGCTAAAACAAGATTGTGGGCTTGGTTGCTTTCAAACAGCAAGAGATCACCAGGTGTAGCTGCTTCAAACGCAGCGGGTAGTCACTCGCCATTCCATATAAACACTGATCAGAAGTTGCAGACAAAAGCTATACAGTTCAGTGGTAATCTCTCCGTCAGAGGCCAGTTTACAGCTAAAAGAACATCTAAAAAGGATCGAGATCATGTTACAAAAGCGCCCTTCTTTTTCATAAAGTTGTTATTGTTACAGGACAACACGGCACCATTTACTATGGATTTATTTTTGCCTTCAAATGCACATCCTCCCCCCTCACAAAGTCATCCTGATCCTGCTATGCTCTAGTCTTTCTTCCCCATTTTCACATACGGGGATTATCATGATAATGCAATCCGATACCGCAGTATTGATCATGGCATTTACCTTGACTGCTTAAGAAAGGATTGTCAATACAATCAAGCAAAAATGAATGAGCTGTCCAAACAAGCTTCTCTGCAGATAATTAATACATTCAGAGCATCATAAAAGCACAGAGCCGGGTTGGATCTGCACACGCTGCTGCGGTGCACAACCCCATGACGCTCTGCTTAAAGAGTAATACATCGGTGTGCTATTAAAACCAGGGGAGTGTTGACGCACTCCCATTCACACACAACTCCACTGAACCAGAGCCCACAAGCACATTCAATTATTCTTCTCCTAAACCATTATAGGGAGAATGGCTAATATTATCCCCAACTAATGGCAGATAATACACAATATTCAGGAGTTCAGTGTACAGAGCATTTGCACAAGCCTTGGTAAAGGCCCACACTTAATCATCCATTTGGTACTCTGGGGACTAGGTTGAAATAACCGATAGCAACACCGCTGTTGGCGCGGAGGGCCAGCTAAAACTGAACATGTTCATCAGAAGAGCATAAGTGCTTAGGAAGCAGGAACAGAATCGCTGTTTTTGTTTTCGCAAAAGTGGTGCGATAATAAATCGAACAAACCTGTTTTTATTGTGATGGATTGCGTATTCTGCATTACCCACATTCTTTAACAAATAGGACTATAAAAGCTGGAGAAAAGGGATCAATGGAGTGCCGTGCGACAGATATTATAAGGCTGTTACATAAACAACAAAGATTATAACTGACCTAAGTTGGGCTAGGCACTACATGAATGTCAAACAGCTTTATTAGAACTTGTATCATTAATTTTGCTCCATCATTTCCTCTGGGGGACAGACTTAAATAGATCACATCGGTTGAGATCCATTATCCATCAAAGGATCCCCATTCATCCCAAATGCTTAATTTCTATGGCTGATGTGTTGCAGTTTCCAATGCATCAACATTATTTATGGTTTGACATTATAAAAGTAAGTGCATAATTTATGGCCCTCAATTAATGCACTACCTTCCGTGTGCTGTCTGTTTTTCAGAGATCCAAAGCGAGATAGCTGCATGCCAAAACTATGCAGCAATCCCATTTACAGCAGAGAGCCCACAGCAGCCTTGATTTATGGCAGTAAATTAAAAAGAATGAAAAATTTATGACAGCAATTTGTGGGCAGTCATAAAACTATTATAGAACTTTGAAGTGGCGTTTTGTCCTTTTGTCTGCAAGTGATGTAAGGGGATCCAATGTTACAGAAATATCATAACTCCACTTATTTGAAAAGGATCACTACTGATTGGCCGTGCTAACTATGGGTATCGAAGATGGGTAGGTAATTGATAGACAACTCTAATGAACAACACTGTTTTAGTAATCAACACTTCGCCACAGTCAGCATTCGCCTGCTAAGTGCACATTCAAGTTCTTTTTTGCATGAAATCATAGCCCCTGCTGGCATTTGAGTGGATGCCATGCCATGATTGAATGAAAGCCCATCCTTGACTGACAAATGATATATTAAGCTTTCAGTCAGCAGGGGGGAGAAGCCAGGCATGTCAGTTACCTGCTACAGCAGAAACTCCACTTGTCAATCTGCCATTGGCAGGGCTAAACAAGATCTGAAATGTTAAAAGCTCTGCACACCGTAGTTTTTCACTTCCTTGTGCGTCCTGGGCACTTAGACATATCAGCCATGTGACGGCTATGAATCAGTGTCTGCCATGAATGTCAGAGTATCACATTTATAAGTGAAATACCATTTGTTAGGCCTGTGGGCACGCTCCTCCAGTTTCATACAGGATATGAGAGAACATCAAAATGACAGACAATTGAGTCCCGAATATTAATGGAAAAGTGACCTTCATGAGGATGAATATATCATAGGGTATATACCATCATGACACATTTTCCACACTCAAATTAGACTTAAAGTTGCTGTTTATGTGTGTAAAACCGAGCTGGTGTCTAGTCCATGTGTGGGCTTATAATAAAGATCTGAGCGTGTGTGTGATGGAAGTCTGTGGGCAGTGTCGGGCAGCTCTGAGTGGCCCTCTCCTTGACTCTGACGGCGTTGATTATGGATGATTAATGGCGCAAAGGAACAGGGAAAGAAAGGTCATCTCCTGGGTTCTAGAGGGAGCAGCTACATTGGGAGTAATTAAGACACTTGTGTAAGCATGATTAATACGCACACACTGACGCTGTAGACGGTAAACAAGGCAACCAGATGGTTGAGCTATGGATTTAGAAGTCTATTTCTGTGGGCAGAGCGAGGCATCCTGGTATATGACGTGGATTTGCCATTTCATGCTGAACATTATTTTATTATTCTGGGAAATAGTTGACAACATACCTGTTTTTGAGGAAATTTCACCCAATCAGCATTGTGCAGGATCCAGCAAGATGGGGAACATGAAAGAGAAAAAGGCAAAAATTAGCATTAAAATCAATTATAGAACATAGCATACAATTTGAAAACACAAAAGCACATTTGCTGCATTGTTTTATGCATGTACTTACGTTCTTCCCTACTTGACTGATTGCAGCTTACAGACCAATTCATTACAGGCCTACAGGAGGGTAAAGTACCATTTGAAAGTTAAGATGGGCCAACCTCAGATGACCCGTCGCTTCAGAAAATCAATCAACATCAATATGTTCCCACCACAATCTCCTCCAAGATAGAACGCATCAGCACATCCTGTAACGAGCCTCTGCTCATATTACACTACCCCTTAACATATCATGTAGCATGTACTCACGGGTAACACATCAAGTTGCACTTCGGTTCCAGCAAAGCACTCGTCGTTACCACCCCGAACAATGCGACGAAAGACAACACAGGGCGCAGAGGTGGTGGCAATTCACCGCAAAAATGGGTCACGGCATCTTAGATTCCCGCTTTTTTTAAAAATATGGCACTTTGCAATTTCAAGCTTGCGTAAGTAATCGGGTGATTTAAAGGCCACCCCCTTTTCCAGGCCTCTGCACTCCCTGTGGTCTCCTGTGTCATGTGAGGGGGGTTCTACAGAGGGATTAACTTCACCGTGTACAAGGGGGAGTCGGGGAGACAGGTGTCACTTCGCTCCAATAAGCAAAGCTAACTTCTGCTCATTGCCGCTGTTCTTCTTTTGCCATACATTTCTGATTTTCAAGTCAACCATCCTGCGGGAGGATTACTGAGGATGGTTCAGTTTTGTCATGCACCCACAGGGTCATCTGTCTGCATAGGTGAGCATGAAGGGTAGTAGCAAATGAATGGAAAACATCAGATTATGTATCTCACTGACAATTACACTGACCAAAATTATAATAACAGTAAAATACACAGCAATAGTTACAATATCGGTGAGCACTATACAATTAGGTTTATGATGAGTGATGATGGTGATAGTCACCGAGGACTCATACTAATAGCGCTATTAAAATAATAGCTGACATAGGTCTTCAGCTTTAGCTTCTGTCTAATAATCACTGACAGTGGAATAGTACAACTATAATCACTCTGACTAAACTGATTATGAAGGCACAGGGGTTTGGGGGGGCTGCAGTGGAGAAGTTCGTGCCGTGTGTGGGGAAGCGGGGACGGCGACGAGAAGCTGCGCCACGAAGAGGGGAGTGTTGAAAACAGGCCCGGAGAGACGGCGTGCAGCTCGAGAGGCCGCCACCACTCTCTCTCCACTCGTCTTCCATCGCCTCCCTCCTTCACTTCCTGTTACTCATCCCCGTATCTGCTCGCACACAACAGACATTTTTCATTTGTTGTTCATGCATTCTTTTTAAATTGGCCCGGTACAGACTTAGACGTACAGCCATATGAACCAGCGCAGTAATAACTGATTTATGTTCTTTGGGATAACGCGCAGCTGTCTCCTCCCAATACTTGTTGAGACAGAAGGCCTTGTGTCAGCATCTCCTCATGTTAATTGTAAGTGAGTTTCAACATCAGGCCTACAGTACGCTGCCCGGCTTCACATGTCAACGAACAGAAGACTACCAGGGCTGACAGTCACCAAGCAGCTCCACACGCTAACCCAGCCTGTACCAGAGGCCTCTGTGATGTGATAGCACCACAGTAAAGACAAAGGGATGGGCTCCATATGGCCAGGAATCACAGCCTTCAAAAACAAAAGGAATGGAACCGTGAAGAGAATCTGCATGACAGTGCCAAGAAGCAAGCAGCACAGCAATGGGATACCAGCCAACGTTGCACATTGGTACCAAAGCTGTTTGTAATACAAAGAGCACAGGGGAGATCAAAACTGCTTGAATAATTCTGCATTTAAAATCTGGGGCAATAAATTTAGGGAGTGTATTTTGTCTGTGCGCATAGTTTCTTGCTATCGTCCTTTCTAGGCCAAACTGTTGTGGGTTTTCAATATGATTGGGGGGTTTTGAATTCATGTAGAAACAGTTTTAACCACTCATTCATCAAAAGCAGTCCTGTTCAGTGCATATTTGGACAATTTGGAAAACTCTTATTCCAGAGTAAGATAGAAAGCAGGACTTTTCACTTCCTAACACAAAGTGCACACAAATGTTGGCAGCATATTTCCTGTTGGAACCCCATGTCTCCTTTGTCCCATCCAAGTTTGTTAAACCGCTGTCATTTCAATTGTTCTGCTATAGAAAAATTATAATCCACCTGTCAACAATGACAGGGTGTTGGAAAACTTGGATAATGGATAGCGTAGGGCCCTGAAATTCCAACCAGGCCACTTACTGCCAACTAAAACCATTACAGAACGACAATTCTTTTTCAGTTTATTTGAAAATTGCACTGAATCACCACTGCCTCTCTGACCATTTAACCACAATCAATTTCCACAGCCAGACCCAGATATGAATGAGAGAGGGAAAATGAAATATTGACTTGTTTGGTAAGAGTTTTTATCTCCTTACACTGTTGACAACACCATAAAAACTCCATTCAACAGGATTAACTATTTCACCATAATGCGGATACCGGAGCAGGGCTGAGAGATAGTAGCCCTATATTTGGGGTTACACTGACATTGAATTAATAATTTGATTCATGAGGCCATTCCAAGCTATTTTCATAGGTAATCAACCTTAAAAGGGAAACAGTAGTGTCCACAATTAGAGATTAATGCTGTCTTTGGCCAACTTGTTCTCTGGCGTCATCAAGGTAATTAAGGCAAGATAAATTCCACAGTTGAATATAACAATGAAAGTCAAGTAAAAGACTTATTATAGGTGCTGCTAGGAAGAGGCTATATTTTCCAGGGCAAAAATTAGAGACGACATGAAAAAAAAATAAATTCCAATGATAGATTCCGGTTGAGATGGTAAAAAATTCCATGTAGTATTTGGTTCACTGGTAACCCCTTGCACAGATAGCATGCTGTTAGTTCACCAGGGCTCGAGAAGATTGGTTTTGTTCACACTCAGGGCCCATACGCCAACAGCCCACTGACAAAAGCCGAGAGGGACCGCTTTGATCTCTGTGCCTCACTAAATCAACACCAGGCAAGGTTCACGCAAAGGTCGGCGAAGTCATCTGATCGTCACATTCCAAAACCAAGCATTTCATGACAGCCATTCACTGGTACAGGTTAAATGTCACCCAAAGTTCAGGCATGACGACGGACGACGGACAAATTTAACATGCCCCCAACACAGGAAGAGGGAGACCCGGGATAAATGGGGACCTGATCATTCAAGGCAAATAAGCAGAGGCAGCAGTGCGGGTTTTGCGCCTGTACTTTGTTGACTGAGAGCTTCAAAACATATGGCACTTATGAATTTACAAAGAAAAATATAAAAGAGAAAAAAAGAAAAGAAAAAAGAAAAAAAAAATTACAGAAATCGACTATCCTACTGAAACTAGAATTAAATAAAATAGTGATAGGAATAGTGATAGGAGGAAAAAGTGAAGTTCTGTGCCTTTTAAAATAGCACTGTACTGTGTAAACTGTGGAAATAAAACGATCGGCTGAGACACGTTTGGGTTTACTGCGCCTCTCACCATTTAAACACACTATATATACATTTACCAAGCTGTGATACTAAGCAGAGACAAGGAAAAGGTACAGTAATACAGTCCATGTTCAGATCACACAAACACAGCGGTTCCCTGTGTTATATGGCCATTTACACAGGGTCACTAGTCTTCACAGGAGACCAAACCTATCATAACACAGCTGTGTGCACAGACCTCCTTTTGTATTCCTAGAAAAGAAAGAGGGGGGGGAAGATGATCCAATTAAAGTTGTATATCATTCTGCTCTCCTCTGTCAGTGCATATTCCTCTGGCTCTATTAGAAGCCAGCTCCTCCCAGGCAGGCCAGTGTAGCTCTGTAATTACACCTCTTCCTCTGACAACCTGCATGATTGTTTTCCTAACACTGTATTACTTAGTTAGTACTTTCCAACGCGCGTTATTTTTAAACTGTCAGTCTGGCCCGACTCATCCTCCCGATCTGCACTCGTCTGTTTATCATAACAATCATTAATAACTGTCAGTCGCCAGTGTCCATAGAACAAACTCATTGCCTCATTACCATGTTGCAGCGTTTGTTCCGGCGCGGCGCCTGTGTATCGCTCACAACAGGGCCAAGCCAATTACTTTGCCGAAATGGAATCGCATTAATCAAAACTTAACAAGGTGGCAAATTTAAAGATATCACATTGCAAAAGACAGCATAACTAATATGTCACTGTCAGGATTGCTGTGTAGGTATGCGGCAGGCAGGGACTAAATATATCGCCTTACAGGGTCCGTATGAATTTTGACATTTCATATGATCTGACAAATATCAGACACAGTGGCGGCTATGCTGAGCTGAGCACAGCCTGCTTCTGAGGACTTCCCTCTTTTTTCTCCACCGAGCAAGTGGAGAGAGCGAGGGCGAGAAAGGTGGAGGAGAGAAACAGAGTGAAAGGGAGAGACAGTCACAGATAAAAGGGTGATTCAACAGAAGTGAGTTAAATATACCCGGATAAAAGAGGGAGGACAGGAGGTGAAAATCATGGGGGCAGTAGAGGGACAGGAAAAGAGCAGATGAGGAGGGGGAAAAAAAAAAGAAGGGAGGAACAGAGAAGAAGAGGAGACAGCGAGGGAGGCGCGTAACGACAGACAGAAATGGCCGAGGAGAGGAGGAGGCATAAAAGGAGGGAAGGATAGAGGGATGGACAGGCAGGGAGCAGCGAGGTAGAAAGGAGAGGGAGACGGGAAGAGGGAGAGGGGAGGAGGAAGCGTCGAGCGTGTCTCTGAGAGCGCCAGCAGGCGGCAGTTCATCATGTCTCCCTTCACAGAGACGTTTTCTTTTACACTTTAAATGATGATACTCATCAATCACTGGCTGACAGCTGCATCAAGCCAGCTGCAAACATGCAAAGGCCAGCAGTGTGAAACCTGCTGACGCCACCCATCGCTGCATACAGGAGGAATCAGTCAGCCACTCGGCCTCCACCCAGGATTTATCTGCTCTCACAACACGCCGTCGTGCTTTTCTCTCTGGAAAACCTAGAGTAAATACAATCCATTTTAACAAAAATGCTTTGATTTGTAGCGGGACGCGGACTTCTCAATGAGTTTGCACTTTGCAAAAGCTTGTTTTTAATTAATGCAGCATGTGGCTTCAGTTTTAAATATAACAATAATAATATTAAAAAGGAAGCTAAATAGAACGGGCACACAAAAGCTTCACCAATGGCTACTGCTTAATATATTTCAGCTTGTTTAAACAGTTTAGCAGTAAAATCATAATGCAAAACTCTGAATATCCTCATACTGAACTGCTGAGTAACCGGACAGGCATGAATCTGGAGCAGAACTCAGGAGCGAGTCGGCCGGCCGCGACTTTATCTGAAAGCTACCCTGGCAGGCTTTAATATCAATGTCACAATACATGGCTGCAGCTCCTTGGGAGATCAGATTCTCCGTGTAGCGCCATCAAGCACACCGAGTCAAGGAAGTCTTGCCCTAATGAGCCGCCGGTATCTCTGACAGTAATCCTGTCTTGTGTTTTATTTACAAACAAGCCACCAATAAGGACTGGTTCAAGGTCCTTACGGGTGAGATTTTATAGACCCACCGATGCCGCAGGACACCAAAACACACATTCGAACATTATTAGAAGTTGTTTATGAGGTATTAAAAAATTTATGTCTGTGTTGGGAATAGGGGAGAGTAGCCAACTTAAAAATGTGCTGTGTAACACAGCTGTGTTTTTTGTTTTGCTTTGTTCTACATGAAATCGTGTAAATCTAATCATGAATAATTAGGAATATAAACACGGTAATTGGTATGGTAATCTCTTCTAGTATGCAATTCATCTAAACTGTACATCCATCACTCATGAAGACAAAAGGCAGCCCTCGGTGCCAGAGGTTATCCATACACAGCTCATGCACACTACTGGTCTTAGATTACTCCCTCCAGCCATCTTTCATTTTCTCCTCCTCCTCCTCCTCCTCATCCTCCCTCTTCTATTTTGCGTTCTCAGTGACTGCTCATTTCGAGCGTTCAGACAGAGGGGGGGCTGAGCCGAGCCGAGCCAAACAGATGGATGCGAATTCAAAGTTTCCTGATCTTTAGCAGAAGTTATGGAGGGTTATCTTTGGCTGTATATCTGGGCCCTGGCAGCTCTCCCCTGGTGATGAAGGATTAAGCAGCACAGCTGTCTCTTCCCAGAATGATGCAGTGCAGTGCTCCCCGACACGACAGCATCACTTAATCTTAATGTCCGCTCCTCCAGCGCAGACGCACAGGACAAAGCCAATCAGCATCACATGCCACGGGGATGGACCCTGCTGCCTGGCCCGGGAGTCTCTCACCCTCACAGGCCGATTAATCAACTTCAGACAGCCCAGTTCAATCCCAACCACAGCTCCCCTGCTCTGATCTGCTCTGTTCTCGCTCTCTCTTCCTCTCTCTCTCCTTCACACACACACAAATCTCTCTCTTTCTTCCTCGCACATGACTCTCTCTCTCTCTCTCTCTCTCTCTCTCTCTCTCTCTTGCTGTAACTGTTGTGATGTATAGAGCAGGGGAGGGCTACCGTGCAGGAACACTTATCAGATTGCAGTCCACATTATGCATGGCTTTGTATTGCAGTGAGAGAAAGAGG
>OMLF01026914.1:0-12575 GCA_900302615.1 Holocentrus rufus | reverse complement strand
GTGGCACGGTGGCCTGGGTCAACACATGACTCAATCATCCTGACGCACAGCAGTGTAGGGAGCAGACTGCGGGCAGGCGCTGCGCGTGATAGCTGGCCCTGTGGCACTCACACTATTCACAGCGGTGACGACATGCTGCCACTGTTTTTATTTTATTACTGATGCCACTACTGTGACCACCAAATAAAATACCTTTTCTGACCTCCACCTCACCCACAAGCACCTCTATTTCGATCTCCGTTAAATTAATTTTCCTTGTCTTCTCTGCGTAAAATGCTATTGATCAGCAGATTATTGATATGCAAAGACATTCATGAGGTACTTTGCATTGACCATTCATGGTAAAATGTGGGTGTGTTGAGGGCGGGATTTGAGGTGAATCCATCTGCGCAATCTTCCAGGTGGATTGTGATTTATAAAGGGGAAAGTGCGTGCAGATGTGCGTACGCACGGTTTTATAAATCCGAATATTTTTTGGCGTACGCCATTTTCAGCTTTTGGGCGTACGCACACTTTTAGTATAGATCCTACGCAATGTTTTATAAATGAGGCCCCAGGTCTTTAGGAAAATTACTTTAGAGTGGTGGATGTGATGTGTTATTTGTTTTGAGTAAACGGAAGAAGAACTGGGTGGTTAACAGCAGTGATAGCCTCTATGGCTGAACAGACAAAGAAAAGAGCGCCACCTACAGACTGTCAAAGATGCCACCACACTCACAGCAGCCCGTCTCTGCCGGCCTTTTCTTCTCCATCAATAGTTTTGTTGTCTTCTGGCTCTGGAGATCGCTCCCTCCAGTAATCATAAACTTAAGTTTCTCTCAGTTCAACCTGAGATCAGCATGGATGAAAGTCAGATTCCAAACAATCATTCATTATGTCTATTTTGCCATGTGGCAGTCGCCTTGTTGGACCTGTACCTTCTGCTTGGTGATGTTCTGCTGAGAAGGTGGTGGTCGGGTTGGGACAGTTCATTGATTACTTTTCCTATGCACTTCCTTGGATTTATGTTGGAACTGGATGGATAGTGACAGCGAGTGACACTGTCTGTGGTTCAGATAGAGTCCCAAACCAGAGCAGTGGTCAGGCAGGACCTGACCACATGATGGCCTGGTAGAATTGTGCCAGGCCCACACCAGTGAATCCTGCACTGGACTTTCTTTGAAATAGAGGCTTGATATCCTCCCATTCCATATCATGTCACAGCTCCCAGATATTCGGATGACGCGGATGCACTCAGATTTTACAGAAACACTGACTGCCAGGGAAGTAGGAAACTTGGCGAACAAAGAAGAGAAGGCAAGAAACAACTAGCACCCTTAATGATCGTGTTCATCCCTGAGAAAATTCCAATGTGACCTTTGCCACAAGTGCCTTTTGCAAATAGATCAGTCTGTAATTATATCAGATCAGCTGGGTTAAACTTCTTATGAGTCAATCTTGACACAGATCGAAATGTTGATTCATTAAATTATAAGTGTGCAGCTATTCATTTTCTTTGCTTATCAAAGCCAGCGCCTATATTTTATGGTGTCCTATTTGTGTCACAATTCATATTATTATTTTTGTAAAATGATGACTTTATCGATGTAATAGTAAAATTTTATATATTTGTATGTAATAATAATAATAATTATAATAATCATAATAACATGAACATTGAAAATTAAATCTCTAAGTGATAGAAAAATACTTTGACACAGATAAAACCCCATTAGAAAGAAAATTAAATGAAAAACAATAGGGTAAAAAGATATGACAGGCAAGAGCATATTTTATCATTGTAATACATACAGTGCACTGTGCATTGTGTGACAGCTGTGATTCACATAAAATAGCTTGCTGTAAAGAAATGTTTCAAGGCCTTGAGTCCAACAATAATGCTGTAACACCTTACAGTTACAGTCAAACAAAAACAGCAAGTGCAATATGAAAGAGAAGAAGAAAGGCAGAGGGGTTTTTTGTGAGCATGTAGTGGTGAAATCATTTAGTAAGAAGAGAGTGAGGATTTGTTTTTGGCAGCTCATATACAGTCATCAATAACAAAAAGATTATGTTAAACAAATTACAATCAAGGTTGCATTTAAAACAGTCCACATTATATGGCTATGTCAGACTCTCTAAGAGGAAATCAAGTCCTTTCCTAGTGCCAGTACTTTCAGAGGCCATACGATGGTGCTGGAGACCATGTGGTGTAATTTTAATGTCTCGCAGGGTGAAAAACAGGGTGATTGTGTGCTTCAAATATTTCTGAAATAAACAAAAGGCTTCCACTGAGTCTGAAATCAGTCAGGGCGGTTATCATACATTAAAATGTTCCACGTTCCATAGTCAGAATATGCCTTCTGGTGCTTATATTGAATTATTGAAGCAATTCTGTGACTGTATTGAACTATTTATGAGTCATTGCTAAATTACTAACCAGCATCACTGGTGGGCTAATCATCAGTGATGATAATTAGTAATTAGTGGGCCCATGATGTAGTAAACAGTTTTTGTTTTGTTTTTTTTTAGATCCACTTCACCTTATTTATACATATTTGATTAGTATTAATAAGGCCTAATAAGTTATTAATAATTCTATAGTGTGTTTAAATTCTTAATCATCAGTATTTTATTATTTAAAGAACTGACTGTTGTGTAAATCTTTTCCTTCATTCAAATATTTGCTGGCCATTTGGTGCTGATTGACAAAGGTTTCTAGTATTTCTAAAACACATGAAGTATCAAATACACACAGAATGCAACATATTTGATGAAAAGGTTGTGCCTAAGGGGGAATGCTATTGATTTTCAGTCAGCAAATATGTTTTTTATAAGAACTTGGAGAGCTCATGTCTTGTTTTTCTTTTTTTCCATCTGGTCTTTCCTAGAAAGTTCATATAAACAGTTAGTGACTAAGCTGTCCCATTCTAAGGAAACAGCACATATGAGTTCTAAAAAATAGCTATAGTTCCCTTTTAACATGAAGATATTATTTTGTACTGGAATTTTTTTCCATTTTGCCGCATAGAGTGAGTATGAGTAGGCAAGAGTTTGTTCTCAAAAGTTATATTATCAGTTGTATTGCAGAAAAAGCTAAGTAACTGACAATGTAACACCTTTTAAAGGGACAGTTCGTCCAAAATACAGGGGGGAAAAAAAGCTATTTTCACTATTTTCACACACACCCCTCGTGCAGTTAATCCATCCATTTCTGTGTGATTTGGCGAGGTTTCCAGTCTGTCTCCTGGCAACAGTACACTTGGGCTGGATGGAAATCTGTCAAAATTTGCTCCTGTTGGGGGCGGGTAGATGCAATTTGCCCGTGTTCTTCAGCAGGAAATAGTTCCCAATGAAACTCTGTGCCCTCAAAGACTGTAGATGTTATAAGTGTCATTGTTTTTGGAGAGAGCTGTTGACTTCCTCACACATAAAGCTTTGGTGGTGTGAACTCCACAAAACAATACCTATCCAACCACATTGTATTTAGGTGCAGGAAGTCAGAACAGGAGAGAACATGACAGACTGGAAGCTCCACCAAATCACACCTGGTTGAATACCTTGCACTGGGTGTAAGTGGGAAAATATCTTTTGTCTTTGCATGAACTATTCCTTTAATTTCATATGAATGCCAAAGTTATCAAATGTGATTTTCAAAGTTTTTCACTGGTTAAGGTCGGCCTTCTGATGAAGCAATGGCTCAAAACAAAATACCTTCAGGTTTCAATGGTAAAAGACAGATGGTGATTTTAATGATTTGAGATACTAACTTTCATCAAGGTAATACTCTATTGTAAGGCCTGTGTGTGTGTGTGTGTGTGTGTGTGTATTTGTGCTCCGTGCATTTGAACAGATATGACTCGGTTCAAACAGGTTGGTGTGTGCCTCTTATTTATTCGTCTTCATGAGCAATTCACTGGATAAAACAAATACTGTTACAACACAAAAAAAAAGAAAAAGAAAAAAAAGAAAAAAAAAGATTATTTTCCAAAGTAATTTTGGCCACATGTTCTGTACATGTTACAACTTCATAATAAAAAGACAAAGATCATCTCCTCATATCACTGGTTTCTCCATTTTAATTATAAAAAAGCATTTCACTGTTCACCAGGCATTTACATTGGAATAGAATGCTCAGGTCAAACCACCTTCACTTTTTTATTATTTGCAAATGCAAAACTTGTCAACAATAAATAATACTATAAAATGTACACAAAAAGATTGACAGTCCACCACAAGTTAAAACGTTGAACAGATTGGATGTTTAGGAATAAGGATTCGGGAGGGTTTTTTCTTAGCAAAAATGTGACGGTCCATACAAGTTACAGAAAAAGCTGATCCTCTATACATTGACACTAGCAAGATAACAAAGTTGTTGTTTTTTGTATATTTCATTTTGTACAAAGAGGGGAGAGTCTTCTTTACAAGCGAGCATCATTGTCTTAACTAGAGATTATACAAGCAAGAGTTAAGGCAACTTCTCTGTTATTTTTGAAACGTAACATGAAGTCATGTCATGTTGATTTTGTCTGTGGACCACTCGTCTCTCTTAGGGCGTGATACAGTTGTCATTGCATAATTCAGGCTGTTGACCAGGCCTGTAGTTCATCTTGTACAAGGAATGCTGGAGATTTGTCATGAGTTTGTCTGCCATCAATTAGACTGATTCAGTGGTCCGGGAATACAACAAGGAGAACAGGCTTTCATATCTTTCTGAAACATGGAACACCAACACATGCGGTACTGATACGGATCGAGACACAGGTATGCATGTTGTTATGTGAGAAGCTGGAGAAATGGCAAGAGTTCATTTTCCCTTTCCCTTTTAAAATCATTATTAAATTTCTGGTACAGTGAATGACCTGCTTAAAGAAATGCAGGAAAAGAAAGTTTCTGGGAGACTCATCTGTTGGTCATCATTCCTGTAAAGCAATGAGAAAGAATATTGACACCAAAGAAATCCATGTGTCCCTGGTAGATCATTAGCTCTGGTGGTTGATGCTAACACTTTAGCATATAGTAATATAAGGGGATCATCTCAGATGTAAGGAAATGAGGACTTTTAGCAGATCTAAAGTTAAATGATTAATCATTTTGAATTATATACAGCCAGGTTTTGTGTTGGTGGTAAAACTGGTATGAAACCAAATTAATATGATATAAAAATAAACTGTTTTGAATTACTGAGGACTTCTTTTCCTGTCCAAAGGCCTCTCTTCCTCGGACACTTGGAGTATGACTTATTTGGACTTGTGATGAATCACAGCCAACTGTGTACAGCTAAAAATCAGCAGCACAGCAGATGAACATGGTTTAAAAATAAACCTGGCTACATTAGCTGTATTGATTTAGTGATACTACATTTTAAAAGTTTACCAAACTACAGGTAATTTAATAAAAACTAAGGACTCATTAGTCCTATTTTACTTTTGGATAAAGCTAAGTGTTAGCATGGAGCTAACGATCTACCAGGGACACATGTATGATTTTGTTGTCTATATTCTCATCACCTCGCAAATCAGACCCCCAAAACCTTGTTTTATTCCTGTAGCTGCGCAGTGAATGTCAGAGCAGGCACAAACAACGACAAATAGGAAACCATGACCTATCTGCTATCAGACAAAAGGACAGAGCGGTTTCATTGTCTCAGTTTCGTGTGACTCCCACATCTGTTATGAAGCACAGACAGACACGACTATAGTGTCCAGTTTCAAGGCTGCATCAGTCCTGATGTCTGTGCTTTCACAAGCAGGATTCAGGACAAGCAACTGCATGGCTGGACACAGAAATCTCTAATGAATCTCTGGTGTGTCATCAAGTTTTGAAACGAGGCGCGCTGGCTCAGCATCTTTTGTACTTCTCAAATAAATTGTAATTTTTGAAAACCAACGCCTGTAGATATTTGTGATGTTGTTGAGAGAGAAATACAGATAAATAATGAGAAAGGTAATTATTCATAGAGAAAGGCAGACAAGGAAGAAAAACTGAATTTAAAAGAGCATTTTTACTGTCTTTGCTCAGAGAGAAATGAAGCAGGGGCAAGGAAATGCTTAAAGTGACACCAAAGCCGGGCCTTGGCAAGCATCAAGCTAAGCCTAAATGCCTGACTAACAGGCAACAGATAGAGTTGCACACTGCTTACTCTGAGTCAACACTCTCTAATCTCAACTGTCTCTGCTTGCACCTGCCTGACACACACACAAACACACACATACACACACACAACAGTTAAACTCACTGTGTGTATTGTTTGCATGTGTAACGTGTGTATGTGTAGATGCTGGGACTCAATGCATTCACTAAGGCAAAAAATTAATACCATGGCTAGTCATGAGAAAAAGAAGAAAGAAAACATGAAATGAAAAAGAGTTTAAAAAAAATAAAAATGAAATGGTGAGAGGGAGGGGAGGGGATCGGAAATAAAATGCTGTGTGATATAAAAAATTCTTGAGAATATAAATCGCTAATGTCCTGCATTATGGTTTTAATCCAGAGTTGTATTTCACCCTAGTTGTGCAGCAGTGTAAAATATCATAGATTTAAGCAGAGATAAGGAACCCACAATGGGGGATACTGGGGTAATACTGCTTTCAACAACCACTTCTACTATCCCACTGCATATCAGTTACACATTACTTTAAATAAGTGCTAGTTATTTTGGCAATTAAACATCATTTGATCAAATTTTCATTTTGAAATCCCATCCCCAAGTGAAGTGTTTTGTTTGAACACACCATAAGCCTTTGGCATATGATAATACTTGTCTGTCATTGGTACAATGTACTTCCTCCATAGGAGTGTAAACTAAATGCTGGCTTTGCTTAATGGTGTCCCAACTCACAGGTTTAAGATGCGGTGTAAATAGATCAGATAAAAGTGGGTGGGTTATGTTGTATTGTTCTCAAACTCTCCAAAGCCTGTGTGTAGGGCACAACTTAAATCAAGGACACAATTGGCTTTAGATCTGTAAAAAAAAAAAAAGAAGAAAAAAAAAAAAGGTGTAAAACAATCATTGGCAAACACTTAGCATGATGAAGCAAAATGGCAGTGCAATGGGAGGCGAAATTACTTTGATTTTTTTTTTTTTTAATTATGTAAAATGAGCGTCAATTGTTTTAAATAGTTTTCTTGTGTTATTTCGAAATTTTTCCTCCAGGTCCCAAAGGAATTATTTATGAAAGAGCTGGTTTCCCTCTGCCCCCTCTAAATTCTACTGCAGTCATTTCAAACTAACCCATGACAGGAACATCACTGGTAATGTATTATAGAAAAGATTAAGTACTAGCCTGCGGTAGCAAGTACCCATTGCAAGTTGGCAGAGCCTCTACATTGCCATGCCATCCCAGTTCTTTTGGAGGTGCAATAAGCCTTGAAGAGCTCTCAAACAGCAGGGGCTCAGAATTTATTAACCGGTAGCATTGTTACTAGCATGGCTTATTGTTTAAGTGCACAGATGGCATTCCCTAGGGAGTGAAAAATGTCAATAGTAGGAGTGATTATCACAACTACAACTCTGTCTGATTCTGGTATAACAATATATCCATATTTGGGTGAAGTTTAAGAGCAAACAAAAAGGCTGCCACAGGAAAATGGCTGAGATTGTATGATTCCACCCACACACCAGCATTTGCTGGTGAAGCTCTAACATTTTGTCCTCTAATTTGCTGATTCAATAGGAATAGTTATGCTTTCAACATTATGGCCAAGGACTGCTTTTCAGCTTCTGATTAAAAACTCCTCTTAGACTTGTCCTGCTCTTCAGTACTCCAGAATGGGCAGAAAACATTATCTTACCTGACTCTTCAGGTTTTCATGACTCTTCACCATTCACAGAACATTCCCTGTAAGTGCATCAGTTCATGGCATGCATTTTTTTGGCTACCCACCCATCATAATAGCCAAAAATGCTAGGTTGGCAATCACATTTTTTTGCTGGTCGTGTGCAAGCCAAAGCCAAGATAGGGCAGATGTTCTGCTATTTTTGCCCCCCTGTGTGGCTTTTTTGTTCTTCAGTCAAAGCAATGCAAACTCAGTCAATACTACAGCTATCAGTTGTGTGAATAAGAAGTGTAGTGAGAAATCAATACATAAATGTAGTAGAGTTTTTGTACCTGCAGTGTGGCATGGGGGTGGATCAGTACAGGGAACATTTCATCGAGGGATGGAAATTTCTCCTTTGGGCTCCTCCACCAATTTCCCAGCAACAGCTTTGAATAGCCGACTCTATACAGTGCATTCCATAATAACCGACAACACAGACATTATTTGCTTTGATTGGGGATTGTTGGTAAGGTACGAGGGGGCAGTGTGGGCTGAAAGTCTCTTAAATGAGGAGAAAAGCAGTGGGGTAAAGTCCTCCTGTGCTGGGTACATTTGCAGCTGTAGAGGTCGAGAGATCCAGCTGGGCCTTTTCAGACAAGCCACAACGTCAAGTCTGTTGGAATTCGGTCCATTTGAACGGATGTGAACGTCTGTCACACAGACAAAAGGAGTCCTGTCTGCTCTACTATGATACAGATTAACAAGTTTGGTTGGATTCTTATCAGTCATCGAAGGCGTTTTGTAGTGCTGGTAGACTGGACGGGTGAGGACGAAAACAGTGTGTGTTTATGTGTGTGGTGGCGGTGGTGGTCAAGGGGGGTGGACATTTGAGTGTCGTAGATGGCACAGCGTTCCTCAGAGCATCCATCTGTGAAACAGAGTGGGTGGAGAATTAGGCCAAGAGAACTCCCCAGACACCCCCAAGACTCTTATGGTAGGTCAAAGCATGAATTCAGGCAATAATGGTTTTATTTTAAAGTATGCTGAAATATGTGTGTTGTAAAGTGCAACAGCCTGAACCGAGAATCATGTGAACATGCAGTTTTGGTCTTGAATGCTCTTAGAAACAAAAAAGAAAGTTCCTTGTTTTGGATTTGTTCTTTGGTACAAACAGTGCCTATCAACTTGTGGGCAAATTATGAATAAAATATTCAGTTTGTCAACTTCTGCGTGCATTACCTTTATATGTTTTGAGGTATTTTTGAGGTATGAATGTTTTGTGATATTGCAGTCAGACACATAGGAAAGGTAAGATAAAGCAAAACCTTTACCACATCAATAAGAAAACACATTTCCTTTAAGTAGCTACCAATCATACCATCAATTTTATGATTTACTTCAGATGCTGATTTACTAACTGAGTTAGTACTGCATGCCGTCTTTTGTTAATATTAATCATTCTAATTCATCAACACTCGCCTCATGTTACCACAACCACACAACTGGTCTTCAATTGAATGCTGTTTCATTTAATTAACTGTGCAAAGAGTGTATCATAAAATTTGGTATGAGATGTGCAAAATTAACCCTTTGGCATGAAAGATGTACTTCCATTCTGCAGCCCAAAGAGGTAATCTCCCATTCAAGGTAAAGCAAAAGCTATTTCCTGTAAAATGGAAACTATGTGCCAGCCCATATGGGGAAATATGGGTGTAACATTACGTAAATGAGAGTTTTGGGTAAATACATGGCCTGACCAAAAATAGATGACTTTGCAGTGGCATGAAATAATATTCCAAACTATGCAAGCTTTATGAATTTTATGAAAAAAATCTAACAAAATATTCAGGCATGGGATCTGTTGTGTGCCAATGCCATGTTCATCTTGACAAATCATTTAGCCAATAATTAACATCATCCTTTCTATAACAATGTATTAAAGAAGGACACTGAATGGGTATTGATTGCTTAAGTTTTGGTGATTTCATGTAAGTTAAGTGAATTTGACAACTTTGATAACTAGCTTGACAATGAATAGGCTAATATCTCTGACTGGCCTTCATTTTGCACCCCAGGTCAGCTGGGACTCAAGGTACACAAGGTAAGGACAGTTTCCTGTGCTCCATTGGCTCACTTGTCCTTAGTTAGGAAGGCAAAAAGTGGCAAATAGGCATTATACACAATCAAACTAATAAATGAACCAAGGAACAAAATGGCAAAAAACAGCTCACAAACCAGTGAACACCTACAGCTCAGCTCTTACAGACAGAGAACAGGATATGACCTAAGACACTTCTGGAGAATGCCTGATCAGTTTGAGTTGTTAAAAGTTACATACTGGAAAGAGAGAGACATCAAACCCAACCAAAGGTACCCTGTTGTAAATTCCAAAATTTGAATTAGCCTCTATGAATTTATATTTACATGTATATATGTACATGTTTGTAGAGGGCAGGAGCACACTAGGATGGACCCACCTCATTTGTTTTGATTGCGGATTCGCAGGCACCTCCTCTTCAGTGGCGGCTCCAGCTCGGGGCTCCCAGCAGCCGATAATGGTGCGCTGATGGAGCAGGACAGGATGGCCGTCTTGTCAGCGCCGGGCTTTGGCACAGGCTGGATGACCACACAGCCTCCAGTAGGCAGCAGTGGCAGGGCATAGGCATGCTCGCCCTCCTCCAGGCTGGAGTCAGGGTCTGGCTTACCCTCCACTGCGCCCACCATCTCTTCTTCTGCTGAGGCCCGTTTCCCTGGCTCCCATTCTGCCACCGAGCAGCTGTTCTCTTTCAATGCCTCACGCTCCAGCTCACCATTGGCTGGCTGGTCTTCTCCTCCTCCTCCTCCTTCTACTGCTACTGCGTCCCTTATTCGTTCAGGGCAAGATTCAGAGGCAGGAGTGACAAGTGCATGCCATCCTGTGCCATTGACAATGACATTACATGGGGCAGCAGGGCTAGCTTGGGCTTGGGGCAGAGATTGGGGCTGGGTCCGTGCTGTGGTGGGTAAGGGTTGGGGTTGGGAGGAAAGACTCGGGAGTGTGGAGACGCAGGGGTTTGGCTGGGTCAATGGAGGATCGGCACTACAGGAAGAGCTGCCATTGCTGGAGGGTGGGCAAGATGACTCCAGTGTTTTCGGGTGTTTGGCCCCTTCCAGTTCATCAGCACCAAGGCTCTGTGAGAGGGCCCCTTCCTTCCCATCTCGGCTGTCCCTCCCGTCCCTCCCCAGTCCAGCAGCTGGTGGAGATCTTGAGTCCACCTCTGCCTCCACTTTAACCTGGACCCCAGGCAGCATCCTCTGAATGACCTGCTGCTGGCACGATCGCTGGCCCACAGTTAGATCGATTACCCCATCCATTAGTCCCGGGCCACTAGATAGACACAGACTCCCTGAACTGTCCTCTGCCTTCACAGTTAAGTCCACCACCGCTGTCCTACTTCTCTCTGAGCTGGAGCCTAACTGGCCAGGGTTGTAACCAGAGAACCCAGGAGAGAGAGACCCTGAGCCAGATGGCCCAAATCTCTGTTCCCCTCCGTCTCCTCCAGAGGAACCAGGAGAGTGGGGCAAGGAGGCTGAGGCTTCTGAGGACTCTGGAGCACTGGGTATGGTCCCACTATTCTCTGGCTGGTCCTTGGAAGTCTTGGAGCTGAAGGGGATGGGGATCGGGATAGGGATTGGAACCGGGAGGGGTACAATGACTGGGTAAGGGACCAAGAGAGTTGGCGGGGGAACCAGGGGGGCCAGGGATGGCATGCCAAAGTTCATCATTGGGGGCAAAGGAATGGGCCCATTGGGCATCATATTGACTGGGGGAAAAGGGGGTAGACCTGGCATCGGGAGACCAGGGTGGGGAGGCATGATGCCAGGGTTCGGATTGGCTGAGGGGTGAACATGTGGAGACAGCAGGGGCCTGTGCATGGGGCTGGACGGTGGACCAAGGGTCCTTGGGGGTGGTGGTGGACCAATGCCAGGGATCATAGGATTTGACAGGGGGCTGTTGGGACCTCCTGGATGGGCAGAGGGGCGAAGAAAGGGTGGACGGATCTGCTGCATCATCTGATGCTCCATGAACAGTGGCAGGGGTACAGGTCCCCGGGGTGTCATCACCATGGGGGGGCTACCAGGGGGTACCCCCAAAGGCGGGTGCAAGGTGGGAACAGGTGGAGGGGGGAGCGTGGGGCTCTCATGGGGTCTCGGTGTGGGAATCTTGGCTGAGGAGGAGGAGGACGGGGAGCAAACAGTAGCAGTTTCTGAGGGAGAGGTGGCAGAGGAGGTGGAGGGGGCCAGAGCAGACGTAGTGGAGGGCCCCCCTGGTGAGGGAGCTTTACGCCGGAGGTCCGTTAATGGCGTCCCCCAGGATTCAGGGGTGAGCAGCTGTACCCCTGCACTACACTCTGCCTTACCCTCACCACCAGCCCCATGTCCTGGGTTACACAGTGCCCCAGGCAAGGCAGCCTGGGTCTCCTTGTAGAAAATGTCCATCTTATATTGGTTCAGGCATTTGGCACTGCAGAACTGCAGCCTCCGCTCACCAGCACCAAAATCCAGGTACTCCTTTGTGTGGCGAATATGTTTGCACCAGTCACACACCTGCAACACAAAACACAAAGAGACAAGACAAACACTGCATCAGTGCCTCTCCCCCTACATACAGAAGAGGTGTAGTTTATTTTTGATGAAATGCAATACAATCTCCTTTTAATTACAATTGTAAGCAGAAGCTCAGCTTCAAAACCATCTGGAGACACATTAAAATAAAGATTTTTTTCTGAGGAAAACTGACTGTTTCCAAATACTTTACAGTATCCATCAAGAGCAAACGCTTAACTTTGAAGTTT